>JBBPSA010000076.1:0-17113 GCA_038093355.1 Boletus calvinii | reverse complement strand
CACTGGTACCAGGGGTCGATGGTTCCATTCGCGCGGCCCGCCAGGTCGCGTTTCCACACATCGCGTGTACGAAGTCTTTCGCCGTGCTCCAACAGCATACCCTCGGACTCCCGTTTTCTGAGCTCCATGGCAAGCCGATCCTGTACTTCAAGCATGAACCGTGTCTTTGTGAGTTTCGTGTCGTACTTGGTGGAGAATGCCGCGGAACCAGAAAAAGGGAGCGGGGCATTTTGAGTTGGAAAATGCTCTGGTTGAGGATACTGGAGGGCAAGATTGTACCCACAGAGCACACTCCTAAACGCCAAATGAGCATTCCTGGAATGTCCACCCTACCGCTCTGAACGTACTGTTCTTGAAAGTACTCAAAGACCTGGGTGTCGTACCCGATGATTTGTGGGTATGTTTCCAACACGGTTACCACAGGTGATTCCATGTACGTCTGTATAGACGTAATGGATCCATCCCCAATAGCAATTCCGGCCAGGGTAACGGGAGGATTATCCATCTCAAAGTAGGTTTTGGTGATGTAGGGCTGAAGAGGTATTGCATGAATAGGCTTACTGGATTGAGAAGAGCACTTACTATGTAGGTCCCAGCGTAGCTTTCACCAGTGATATGCAAAGGTCGCGTGGCGAGATTGGGGAACACCTTTACAAGGTTTTCCAGGAAACCCATCTGTGGATGTATAAGTAAGGCATTGAACAGACATCCTGTTTATTCTCACAAAATCAGCGCCTAGCTGGTCCTCATTGGGGACTGAACGGGGCATCAGAACCAGACGATAAAGGCTAGAAACTAGCCAGCGTGCTCACCATAGCCATTGGCATCAGCTGTGCTGAACCCTGTTCCACTAATAAAAACTCCTCGTGAATAAGGCGTCGCGAAGACAGGGCCCGACATACACTGGTTGATCGATCCATACGTAATCGGCAACAGTGGACCATGCGTACTGATTTTCGGCGAGGGAATAGTTGCTCAAGAGATGGATAGGGCCATTCTGAAGTGTATGTGTCAAACGACCATCGCAACGGATTATACCCGGGAAGCGTCAGACGGACCTCAATCAAAAGTCCAAGAAGACTAGAGCCGCCGGGGCTACACAGAATATTAGCTATGCGCTGCATATACGCTGATGAACCCACCCTCCATTAAGCCATATTCCCCAAGGCTCACTACTGTTCGCAGTAAACGACCCGCTCGAAGACTCGAACGCCCAAAAAAAGATTGTGTCGTTCGGATGACCCGCTCTCTGAACGGGGATATTGCCAGCCCAGTTCCGAGGAAGCGGCCACGTCACATTTGGAAGACTCTCTGTCACCTGAAAGTCTGCAAAGACGACGTCGTGATACGAATGGGTAAGGTAAATGTAACTTGTAGTTGGACGCACAGTTCTGCCATTCTGGACTGTAGTCGCCAGTTGGCATGCCGGGATACACCTGGGGCCAGCTACTGTCAGACTGGGCCTGTACGAACCCGAACGAGGAGAGGGCAGACGTGAATAACAGGAGAGCGGCCCATGACGATGAGGCCCGGGACATGGCAGGTAAGGGAAAGAATGTGTTAGTCGAGGCTGTGAACTTTTATATAACTGTAAGCGCGCAGGGGTAAGGTTCGAACGGGATCATTGAGTCACGATGCAACCACCGGAATCGCTACAAGTTGAACACGGTGCGCTGCATCAGGCATTTTTCTGGACAGTGCAGAGTGGGCAATTTCGATGTTGACGGGCACGAATGGGCGCTTCCACTGGAGTTGTGCCCGCCCGGGAACGTGAGGCAGGCAAGCTACGGTAATTCGTCGGTCGCATGTGGCAGCGCAATCTCGCCTATTCCGGTGAGCATCTGAATGGCCGACTCGGAGATGCTGACTCGGGTCATGTGGGTTCCCACGAAGGCGGATCATCTCTAGAACACAGCTTTGACGCCAGTGGTACAGCAATATGACCCCGGTGCTCGTTCACTACCGCTTCTTAGCCTCATAGACGGGCTTGTTCAAGTTGGTACTTGCTTATCCTATTCTGGCTCTTCGTAATCCAGCGGCGCCGGAGGGGAAAGTTCGTGGGTGGACAAGGATCGAACGTTCAAACAACGACCTGGCAGTTTGCGCCTCTGTCGTGGACTCACGCTCCTCTTCTCCAACCGGCCGCACGTCCTTGCTCTTGTGGCGATCTTCTCGAACGCCACTGTGTCGGCACCACAATTGACCGTGTCTGCTACTGGCAGAACGCATGATTGGTGTTTGAATCGAAGATGTCGATCATGGTCTGTTGATCATTTGTCAGCATACTGGCCCGGTAGAAGTCTCCCGACTCCCCTCCTTCCACAGGTCCCTCTCGCCGTATTTCCTTCAACCAAGGCCGCATGCCCCACCGAAACAATACCTGCCCCCAACACCACCTGGGACAAGCAAAGCCGTCAAGGTCCTCATCAACTACTGACTCTTGAGATCATTGCCCGGCGACGCGGGCCGCGTGGCTGTGTCGCAGGTGTGAGTGAAGGCTAATACAAGTACAAGTTCTTACACCTACGCCTTACTCGGTCATTCATACGTGAACTCCAGGCACCCGGTAACTTCATTTTCGCAACCGTCGACGCAGCTCGGTCATTTCATGCATAGACAGTGTCACGCTGCTGCCTCCTTTTTTCTGTCCTCTTTGGTGCCATTGACTGCATTCCAAGGATGCCAGTGCACCGGTGGGCCACCCGTGACACCCAGATACCTCGGCGACTTCTTTTCGCTATCGTCAGCGCGGGCAACATGTGCATGCCAGTGAAGCTGGACCAGTAGTCCTTCAATGCGCTCCTGCCGACCTTCCATTCTCTCCATCCATTCCATCCACTTGGTCATGCCTCTGTTCCCTCTACGATCCTCATGCATGTCCTATGATTGTCTCCTGGTAAGCGCAGATTAATTCATATGGTATAGGGCTGCGCGTATAACAGCAGCATAAGATCCAATCATCAAACTACTGTGCGCTCTTGTTCCTTTCTGCATTCCAATACCCGGTCTGATCGGTGCATTAAGGAGCCGACTCGAGCGGATGTAACGGGATCTTTCCTTCTCTGAAGTGCTGGTTTCTCAACCAGATAGAATTCGTAAGCACTAGGGCACCACTCGCAATAGTAACGGAGACTCATATCCGTTTCCGGTCATTCTCTCATGTCCTAGGCTTGAAATTTCATGAAACCCCGGTGTCTAACCGACAGACCCCCCACGTTTCTCCTAATGTGCTACATCAGTGCCGCTGTAGGTTGAACCTCCGGCTATCCCAATCCCGATGAAGGTGATAGAGGGGGTAACGGTGTTCAAGCGTGCCCGATTGATTCCGCCCGGTCAACATACCAGTCGCCAGAACGTATAGTTCGGTTAGGTAGGAGTTCCTCATACCCGCATCTTAACGCTATAAAAACCATAGATCAGTAGGAGAATGTGCATCCAACACCTCCTCGCACCTTCCTGAGTGCCCTATCTCCTAGCAATCAACACCTATGGCCGAAGACTCGTTCAGAAACGGTGGGCAACAAGGAGCACTATCTCCCTAGTGTCGGATGCTAATGCAAATCCCTTGTGTAGCCGTGTCGGCGTGGATTGACGCCAACTCGTGGCCACGACCCACTCCAGGCTCGGAAGATGAACAGAAAACCATTCTAATCATCACTGGAGCCGCGAAAGATGGTTCTGTATTCAGCTTTTTCGCTGCATTTGGTTACTTCGAGGTGATGGTATTCCCCCCTGTGACTGGAGTAGACCTACTGAGAGCGTGCCAATGCCACAGATTACGGCCACCTACCATAGATCCAAGAACGGACTCAGTCCCGTTGTGGTTGCGCTGGTAGTTCCCGGACACGCCAAAGAGACCCATCTGATCAGGGAAAAATCCTACGGGCTCACGACCAAGGACGGAAAAGGTCTCTCATTCAATATCGGCCAGGGCGCTATCAAAGGCAGTGTTTTTCAAGTATGTGGAGAAGGACAATAAAAGGGAAATAGCCATGGAATACAGCGTGGATTTGCCTTTCTCAGGACATCTGGAAACCACTACCGCTCTTTGCCCCACGTAAGTGTAGCAGCTGTTCGTCTGCCAGTGGACATATTCCTAAGTTATGTTTTTAGCGAGATCAACCCCAGTTCAGGTTTCACCACAGCCGAGCTCAATGTAATTGTTGTTCTATGTTAGCTGTAGCGAACTTGTTCGATGATATTTTGCGCCTGTCAGACCATTCCGGCTCTCGCTTCTTCGGAGCTCCACCCGCAAAAAGGAGAGGTCCCTGCACACTCCACGACCGGGGCGCATGGGGTTCAGGCTCACGAAGGTGCGGCGCCACCTGAACACGAATGCAAGTCCCATCTTTTATTGTGCCACCGTACAAGGAATACTGACCCCACTCCAGTGCTTCTTTTATTCTTGGATGATTTTGCCAGAGATGGTGATAAGATCGTTATTGAGACCTTCTATGGCGGCTTGGATGACAAGCACTCCCGTGGTGTCACCCCCGTCCCCCACGTTCTGGCTGCCAAATCCGCTCAATACCATGTTTCCGTTAGTTTCCTTGAATTCCTTGAGGCAAGTACTGCACATCGTCGCACTGGCTGGCCTGCTTGACCTGGAGCATCGTCGTAGCTGGTCGGCTCTATCGACCCCGGTAAACTCACGGTTGCAGCGGACTTGTTCGTCAAGATCCCCGTTGCGGGTCGAGTTCGCATCACCGGTATTCAAGGCTCCTTGGGTGACTCGGCCGGGGCCAGAGTCGTGATCAACGCTGTCGTTGCAAAGGGCACTGTGACGCTCACTGCTGAGAAGGACGCCAAGAATCAAAAGCATGAACTCTTCATCGATTTGGACCTCACGGTCAAGGGCATTGGGAAAGTGAAATCCACGGGGAAATATCACCTTCTCGCCTTGCCGTACGTTTTCCTCGTGCGACATGTATGTACAAAGCTAACGGTGGTTCCGTGTATGACAGGTTCTGAGCAATTCCCAGGTCCCGAACGCGATTATACGAATGTGGTTTTTCCGGAAAGCTTGTAGATGTGTCTTGGGGTACTTGGTATACGAGTGCAGTATTATGTGACTAATAGACTGACAGTAACGACCAACGATCCTGAATATTATGGGGGTTTGTGTCCAACAATTGGTCCTCAATACTCGTCGCGAATTCAGACCAGAATAATACACAAAATCCGAGATATGAAGCTACCACCATGGGGGTTTGTCGCAGATGCACTTCCACCACACAAAAATAATATCCATCTCCAACACTACCTGCGAAGTCGCCAAGTTCCTCTCGGTGTGTACGCAGTTCCTAAAATTCGAGACAGCATATGCGATACGCCTACGTCTATCCTCTGCTTGGCGGCCCATCACGGAGGGGTAGCGCGGAGTCTGCAGAACAAGACCGGTAAGTGTCAGTTAGAATGGAGCTATTAGTAGCGTGCTCACGGTGACCATCGTAGCCTTCTCTGATGCTTTGAATAGTCGTCGGCGCTATGTGACGAATGCAGGTATACCCCATCAGAGACCGTCTCTCAATCATGATATCGATTTTCTCGTCATTGAGGGGTGTCGGCCTTTCAACCATTGTCAATCAATAGCTGAAGCATGTCTCATGTCACTAGACGTCTTACTGTGAGAAATCCCATTTCCAGTGCGTCTGCGATCTTGGTCCACTCGCTGACTGGTTGCCAATTTCACTGTTGGTGAAACAAACCTTTGATCCCCGATGCGGACTCTGATGCGCGCTCGTGGATAGAATAGCTTCAGATATTTCTTCGTCGGCAGGTTGCATACTGTGAAGTCTGAGGGGATATCACGAGGGTTATCTTCACCACCAACGGCACCAACGCATGGGACGATACCTTTTAGGGTGATCGACCTGGAAGACGGACGAGGTAGTATTTCCCGCGCCTGTTCGACCAGGGTTGTCGTCGGGAGTTCCTGGGGGGTGAACGGCGGATCTGACGTATGGATTACAGCCACTGATCTGCCTATGGGATGGCTCGGGGTCTATAGCACGTCGTATTCAGCGTACGTGATTAGAATCAACACCGCATACGAACCAAGACCACCGATTCTTGCTGCCGAGGGACCTCTGTAATTTGGTCATCATTGTTTATCGGTAACAGGGAGCGAGAGTCCTGCGATTCACTGGTTATGACTGAGGGTGATCGAATGATAGGTGGAATCGCTTGAAGTGGAAGCACAGTATCTTGGGAATGATGTGCTGGCAAGTCAATACGTTCCTGCTCGTTCTCCAAATGTACCGACTGAGAGACGGGTAGCTGATCGTATATCGGATATATTGGTGGGGAATCCAACACCGGAATGTCCAAAGAGACAGGTGGAACCTGGTGCCCATCAGGGCGCACAGGTGGGCCTTCACCTTGGTGCGGAGGGACAACCACCGGAATGCTGTGCTGAATTGAATGGACTTCTATATCTTCCCCTTGGCGGACATTTGAGGTTGCTCCCCGGCGAAGCCTAGTATCCATTGTCAGATCCACCAGGCCACATAACGGTAACGAACGGTGTACTTATTTGTACCCCTCGAAATCTTCGGAATCCCTTGAATGAACCCAATGGCGAGACCGGGCAAGAAGTTTAGGGCGTGGACTACACCGTTACGAAGCAAAACACCCAGGCCTGACAGGTGCTGGATTACTACCGGAATCGTTTCTGGAACCGAGCCGATGCTGTCGTATAGGAATCCTTCATCGACGGCTTTGATCATCCTCGCTATCATGACCACGACGTCACCTGGTACGCTATTAGTCGGTAAGGTGGAGAACTTGTCTTGAGCACCCGCTTACTCCTGTTCGGTGTCCGTACTCGCCAAAGGGGTGTATCCGGGCCGCTGACGAGCGATCCAGAGAGATATCGACCCTTCAAGGTAGTATAGCGTTTAGATTTCCTGATTTCATTGCGCAGTGACTCTGATACGGAAAATTTAGCTATCATTCCAGGGTAGAATATCTGGGAACTTACCGTTCCTTGTCAGGGAGTACAAAGCGTAAGAAGGACCTAACATTTGAGAAGGCGGTATGGGTCGAATTTCCGGGTCTGAACGTGGGTTAGGTGTGGCATGATTTGACGCAGTAGGGCTTTCAATGGTTTGCTCGTCAGGCTTGGTTTTCTCCTTCCAGTAATATTCTGGGAGGAGCAGCCCCACTATTTCGTTCACACGTGAGCGGATAACTGCCTCACCAGCCGCTAGATGAATTGTTGGCGTTGCAGACGTGACAACGGAAGACATAGCCCACCTGTCTGTGAGAGGGCGGACAAAATGTGGACGGATTTCTTTTGAATTTCCCAAGGCTCATTCTTCAAGCACTCCAAACAATGTTTCACGAGACGCTTCACAAGACTCGTCGAATCCAAGCCACGAGGCTCTGCATGCCTTGCCGAAGCATTTTGTTCTTCTACACCTGGATCAGTCATGTGCGGTCAGAAAGCAACCAGGCGGAAATACCAAGGATATCGAGACAACGCAAGCTCGTCCGGATTCCGTCATGCTCATGAACTTCAAGTTTCTCTTTAAATGGTATGAAGATACCATTTTCAACGGCCCGTTTCAGCGTACCTGAGTTCGACATATCAGTATGCAATCCGAATTAGAAGGAATTCAAACAAGAATACCGTGCTCCATCAGCTGACGGAAGATCTCAAAGCCTTCGACTAGGCCCACTGAATCATCAAACCAGCCTTTTTTTAGCATTGCGAGGATAGATGGAGCAATATTGTTCAGAATTTCATCGACATTGAGCTCTTTAGATCCCCACATCTCTAGGTTGTGCTTCATCCATACGGTTCTTCTTGGAAGGCGCTAAGCAAGCTCACCGTATTGTAAACAGGTCTTCAGTGTATATGCTGCCAGTAGAGCGGTCTTTCTTCGCCTTAGCTGCCTAGCAAATTTGTCCACAGCCCCTTGATTCAATAAACGAACTCGAACTCCCGGGTCTGGTATGCAAACATTGCGCTTCCGTGAGCTCCTCCATGAGACATTATAAAGACCCACATCTGCATAATTTTAAGAATGTCAAGGTTGCGGTGATACGCCTATGGGAATTTCTCGACCCAATGCCCGAAACTATTTTGCGCGTGATTTTTTCGTTGATCTGAGAATCTGGCATGAACTGGTCACAAAATGGCACAAAAATAACTGTGTACCACATGCTACCCACCATTGATGGCCAAAGGGGGGCGATCGTCACTGTTGGTAAGAGAAGAGTCCTTCAGACCCCCTTCTACATCTAACCAGAGACTGCTACCAAGGTACGCCAAGATGTTAGAAAATCTGACACTACAGGCATGTTCATCTGTGATGTCCGTCAGGAACCGGCATAAATACCGTGTGTCATCACACACCTCGCTCGCGCAATACCTCCAAGGCCGCTACAGCCATCAAACCAACGACCCCTCTACTTTGTTTGGCTAGCTTCTGAACCTTGGGCTTCCACTGCGAGCGAGCTTCCCGCATATAGTCTTTTGTCGGACACTCTGAATACCTTAAATTGGTACAGCAGGTTTTGATAAATGCATAAAGAGTCGAACCTTTTTGATCTCTAGCGAGGAGTGTGATAATCCGAAGGGAGTACACCATTGCGCTTGGCTCTGTGATTCTCGTCAACGAAGTGCATGACCAAGTGCATGACATCCAAGTTACCATTGGTTTCTAACATCCCTAAAAGTATAGTTAGCCCGCTGGTTTTGCCAGGTGCAGGCTCAACCGTCAGTTGATTAATCATTTCCTCTCGCAGTTCAGCTGTACAAGGATGAGTATACGATATGTATGAGATAGGATACCCACACGTACCTTCCTTCATCTGTAAGAGGTGACAGACGCTATCCACGACCAATGACAACGTATCTTTGCCTGGACTCATTGCGCAGAATTCCAAAAAACGGATGAGGGCCAAAGTCACGCCCCCAGCAATAATGATCTCTCGTCGAAGGATTTCGCTCCTTGTAAAGTGCGGCAAAAGAGAGAGTGCTCGAACAAGATCAGGATGTTCGGGGACAGCCAAAATGGGCTGGAGACATTGTCTGGCAATACCCACTAGCTTATCGACCTCTGTCCCGCCTTGGGTACCGAGGTCGTCTGTGGGATTCTCTATCAGGGAGAAACTGAGGAAACATGCAAGTACTGGCTCACAAACTAAAATATAAGTTGTGATGGCAATGAACTTGTCAAAATCGGATTGATCCTCAATGTGTTTCAGCCAGTCAGCTTTGTCCGGGAGAGTGGCATTGTCGAGTCCTTCAAGTTACGTGCATGCATAAGACGGGCTAACAAAGTTCAGTGTTAACAAGACTCACTGGACCTGAGCAAGCCTCCCAGCTCGTAACCAGCATAACGACAAATCCAAGCCAGCAATTCCATAAAGTCAGTTGACATTGCCCCAGCAGAGGCCTCGGATTCCTGGGGCCTATTGGATGTTCGATTGAAGCATCCCTCTAGTACAGTCGGAATCCCAATACCATTTCCCAGAGTCGAACGTGGCGTATACATACCACCGCACCAAACGGAATTATGGATGAGTTGACCAGGAATGATGCGGCGGGGTCGGAACCAATGCCACCTATAGATAACCATCAATCAGGCAGAAACAGTAATAGTTAGGATGGTATCACTTAAGCTTATTTCTGCCAGCGCCGCTGAATGATACTTGGTAGCGGAAGGGAAACATGCTCTCGAGCAGTATCCACCCAAATTTCAATGAGCTGCTTCTACCAGAACGGACGTCTTCCACAGCCCAGGTCAGATCCGATGGCCGCAACTTCAGACCATGCTCCAGGGCTTCGCATTGCATCCATGAGAGCGAAATATTGCCAGCATGGTAAGGTTGGCCAAGTCGACTAACCCCACCCCTAGTTGCCAGAATGTATCAGGTTCGTGGGTTGGAATAGTGATAGATCACATACACATCGGCATGGCATCCCGCAAACCAAACTTCTTTGATGTCACTGTCGGCATTCGGCCGCAGCATACTGTTGCGATGAGCATTCATTTCCCGAAAGTATTCCGGCATGAACTTGACTCGGCGTTCATCGAGCGCGAGAGCATGTCGGAAATGAGAGGCATTTGTTACCGAGGCGGAGGTGGAAACGAAGATATCTCCTTTGATGAGACCCACAGAAGACACCGTGTCCCTGATTAACGCCAACTTGTGGTATTGTTAGGGGTAGGATATGGAAATTTAACATACCAGACTCCCACAAAATGGATCCTCACACCGCACCAGCAGTATGCCTTCTTGAATTCCGTTGCCATCTCTCTCGTCTCTGGCTTGTGAGGGTGGATAGACCGGTAATGACCAAAGGCCCTGTTGGAAGATTATGTCAAGCAAAGCATCCAGAATGATAGTGAAGCTATTGACATCTCGATCTGTTTCTCCGTTGGAGTCCTTATGAGACCAACCTGTCGGGAGCGTAAACCTATCAATTCCATCAGCTCAACATGGTGTGAATTCTCACTTCATGAATCAGACTAGCAAGCACCCGTACTTGATACGCGCCCCGAGAGAAACCTGCAATAATTCCATCGTCATTCACCAGCGTAATGCAGTATGGTAGACACGAAGCCACCAAATAAATATATTTTGTCCCCTTCCTGGTATTTTCTTGCTAACCAACCATAGGCATCCTTAACATTTTCCTCGACATTCCTGAGCGAGAGTCAATTCAACCGACCATCACAAACCAAATAAAAACCCACCAGGCGAGAGCCATGTCAAACAAATCAGACATCACCTTCTCCACGCGATGGAGTAAGGGTAAGTTCTTGGCATGTGTCCCTATCCCGCTTGAATAATATGAATGTTGCTGAGGCCCAGAGCCTTTTTCTGTGTCCAGTTCAATCTGTCTGTATAGCTTCACGACATTTGTGTTCTGCATACAGGATTTCGTTAGCTATGGGCGAGAAGCACGAATAGAAATCACCTCTCACCTTTCGGCCAAACTTGTTTGATGTGCCATCGATGCAGACTACCAGGTTCCTCGGAGACTCCGAGCTGTTGCACGTGCGGCAACCTTCTGCTGGCATTCGGAGGGGAAAATGTCTTATGCAACGCTGTATTTTGCACGGGCAGCACTTTATTCGAGTTCACACAGGGGTGCAACGTGTCATGATTAATGATAGAACCAAAACAGAAACGTAACACTGTCTCCCACCACTGACCAGAGCTACAATGTCGGGTCTTGGAATGGGCTCATGATCATCAGGTTCCTGGTCAATCAGACAACTGGAACGGTGATGGAACAGTGCTCCAATGACTCATAGTCCCCTGCAACTGGGCGAGCTCCGCCCATGAGTGTCTAAGCAACCAGGAGGTTACAGCGTCTTACGGCGTGACATCCACGTGTCTCCTCCGGCTAGAATAGATGTGATGAGTGGGCGAGCACTGGCGTGTTCTTATCTAGAAGCTGCTTGTACTCACGCAAATTGAGGTTCCACATTGTGTTGACGTCCTCGTGCACCCAGCATTGACGATGAGAGCAACTGGCAACGAGCTCGAATTCCTCCTCCCTAGCAGAGGACAACTTGATCTGCAAGGTGACGTTGAACACCTTTTCGAACTCCCAAGAGTTCCACCACCAAGGTGGGTGGCATCGCATCTGCCCTGGCCAACGAAAGCTTCACTGCCGCTCGAGCAGATATGAGGATGTCGTCCCCTCGTACCCGCTTCCGGGCATGGACTCAGAGGTTGATGCTGTCAAGCAGGAGAAGATAGACGTTCCTGGCGCCAAATCCAAGCCCATAACACCGCGCGCAACAATGGACCAAGGCCCAGAATGGAGCAATTACCCCCGAAGTCTATTAGGAAGCTGGACACATGATCAGGTTGAGAAATGGGGAATACTGAGGTCCACCCACAACGAGATCTGCAGTGTGCACAAGGTAGACGTATTCGAAGACGGGTCTTTTGACAGAAGTGATGAGGATCGTACCGTTGAAGTTCAGAATCCGGGAGCATATTGGAACCGTCTGCAGACTTATGTGAGTAGCACCTACATTTCGTGCCTTGAAGCGAACTGAGGGGACTGCAACAGCCTCCTGTGGACATTCGAGTGCGTGCATTGTTTGTCGAGAACATGACAGTGCCAGTTTTGCAAATGTTGGGCACGAAGTGAGTGATTTACATCACGTGCACGCAAAGTCTCATTCCAACCAGATACAATATTGAACCTTTCTTCTTTGCGTCCTCCGCAAACTGGGTTTCTTCAGTGTACCAGGAATGCCCGAAACCCGATGAGGACCGTGAGTAGATGCGACCTCCTGTCCATGTTCCACCATGACTCACATATACTAGATATTACTATTGTCCTCCCATTTTTCGGCGGGATGTTGCAAAATCCAAAGCCAATCGTGCCGACAGGATCAGTCCGAACCGGAAGGCCGTTAAATCAACTTGAAGGGTTGGCGGAGGAATCGCTCTACGACTGTGCGTCTCCGTCAAGTTCTCTCCGCAGTCGTTCAACATGCGTCTGTAGCTGACAAACCAATCTTGAACACTCAAACACCACTCATTCTTCCTGGTAGGTCTCACCCCTCCGTACAGATTACATGTTATCTGATCACCGTATTTGAAGGTAGTGGAATTGTCCTCCCAGATCTGCTCGCTATTCACATGTACCGCACCCCAACAACTAGTACAATCATTTCCTATCATCACACCTCAGAGTTGCAAAGAACCTCTGCTAAACGGCTCCAATCTCTCGTGCAAAGGACAGGCAACAACCCTCACTGGTCGAACATTTTCCAAAGATCAAAGGATCCAACCTTTGTCTGCCTTGCGATTCTCTGGTACGCCCTGTACGGATGGTGTGAGGCATTCGAAGCGATACACCGCTACATTGGGGACCTAGTAGGTAATTCCACTTCCCGTGCTTTTTTTCCTTGCTGACGGCCCCACAGGAACACAACGACCCTGGGGATGGTGGCATAAAACTTGTACGGGAGGTGCACAAGTTGCAAGCACATCTTCTGGACTATCAGAAACTCCTTCGCGACTTCTGGGTATCTGTCGAGTTCGTCAGAGACACGCCCAATCCAGCAATGAGCGTGCCCGCAATTAGTGCAGCGGAACGTCATGCCTCTGCAGACCTCTTACGGAAAGAAGCCAACAATCTTATCTCTGAGATTGATAGATTGGCTGGACAGCGGCTGATGTTGATCAACCGACTTCAGAACGTCACCCATTTGGTTCGCATCTGATAATCCCTTCTCTTATTCTTCGAATTCCTCAAGCCCCCTTGCCAGGCATTTACAAGTACAAATATTACGCATAGCAGAACTATACAGTATCTGGCGATATCGAAGCTGAACCGGGCCATCGGCACGAGACAGGTATATTTGATGCTTCCGTCTCGCCTACAGCGTGCTAACTGTGTCAGATTGCCTATCTTGCAATTGTATTCTTCCCGGGGGGGTTTCTCGCGGTGGGTTGGCATTATCCCGAACATCGCCACGACTCACCTTCCAATAGAATGTATTCAGGATGAAGCTTCGCCAGTTCGATTCTGCTTTTACCTGGACCCTCACCCATTACGTCGAGGCTGCTGTTGGTCTCACCCTGTTCGTCTGGTGGCTGGTAATAGCACTGCAGCAAGTTAGCATTTTCTACCCCCCAGGCAGTAGCCTGGTGCGACGCGCCTTGTGGCCCTTGTTCTACCTGTATGGTTTGACATCCACTGTCACCAGAAGCTGGCATGAGCATACTAGGTTACCTAACTATCGACCACCTCCCCAGTCCCCAACTCCCCAGGCGATGCTGTATTTCATGTTGGAGGAGACACCTGGGGAATCCAACCCGATCTAGGCCAGTTATATTGCCTACGTTGAGACTTCTGTTTCAGTTGTGTGAGGATTATATGATAGATGAACCTCACCCCTCAAAATGTACTAGTAGCTCTTGAGATGATGCCCTGCATATAATACATAAATTGCAATGCTTGTAGCTCGTAGACTAATCATCAACATGTCACTCAGATCTGGGCGTACTGGTCCGAGCCAAGTGGTGTGGCAATTTGTGACCCCCGCCGAATTGGTGGTAGGTGCCAACCGATATGAAGTTACTACCATGTGGGTTTGACTTGATCTAGAGGCACTGTATGCTGGGTACGATTTCTTGGCAAGTCGACACGTTCTTGCTCGTTTCACGAATGTGCCGACCGGGAAACGGGAGGTTGAGCGTTCCGGTGTAACGCTAGGTATGTCACCTTGGACCCACTGCACCATGAGTTTCGAGGTCGTCAGACGGGGGGAGCAGTGATTTACTTAAGAACTCGCAGTTTGTTAATGGATTTCTAGTGTGAGACACGAAATTTGACGAAAAGCGGAAATTATCAGTAGCCCCGACTCTTCGAAGTCAACCGGGCGGCCCCAGTTGTAGTTCATATGCTTGGTAGTAGACTAATCGATGGATGAGGTCGTCGGCGCCAAGGGCGACTATATTCACAGCGTCACTGACCTAGACCACAAGGTTCTCGGGGATATTTCTAGGAATTGGCGAGTCGCAGTTCGAGTTCTTGATGCGCATGGACTGACTATCACCCATTCCTTTCAAAACGGGAGATGTATTAATCACGCTGTCGACAAATACAATTCATTCAAACTCCACATAACATCAGGCTAATTCCACAATCCTTAGCATCAACAAGTTCTAGAGCCCGATCAACTTCCAGTTCTGCAAGGAGCTGTTACTGCCAACACCGAGGTAGACATCCCGCCCCACCGCGGCCTCCTGGAGACCCCAAAAAACTGTCAAGCGACCATCTTGAATGCTGAAAAACCAATCGCAACTTTCAATACACGAAACTGAGATAGCGGGGAAAAAATACAAACCTGTAATCGTCGTCTTTCCCGCGGATGGCCCAAACATAGTTATAAGCGTGGCAGACTGTCAGCTCGTGAGCGCCTTTATAGCAGACCTCGAGGCTGGTGGCCTCCTTGGGAGAGATGTATTGCGTTGCCTTGTCATAGTAGGCGATGAACCACTGCGCACGACGATCAGAAATCTCAATGTGGCTTTCCACGTCAATGACAGACCTCTTGAGTGGTTTGGTTCCGAAGTTCAGTAACAGTCAGCGCAGCATGTTTGCCATTGTAAGTGACCGCGAGACGTGTGCTGTTGGGGGCGGTCTCCGTATTGACGATGTAGTAGTTACCGGGGACTGGTTTGGGCATGGTTGAAATGTGACTGAGTATGATAACTTCGGATCCAAGCTCAAAAGAGAGCAATTATATACCCCCAATTGACTGAATGGGGCTAAATTTGGGATTCGATTGCGCCTCAGCAATGAAAGCATCGACCTTGAATAGAAGGCTGCGAATAAACAGAATGGAGCCGGAGCCAATTGGTGAGAGTGAATTGTCCGCCGAGCAGCGACAACGGGCGAACTCACGTTCGACGATATAATTTATCAAGTAGATGAGGACGACAGTAGGCATCTACTTCATGCCAAGCTCACGCACGGCATGGTGCTGAGTCTGCTGCCTTTCGGGTTCTGTTCCCCTCCGCTTCAGCAGGAAGTAGCTCGGGTGAGACGTTGAGAAGCGACTCACTTCTAGTGTCGAAAGTTCTACTGAACCTTATCAGCTTATTGTATTCTAGCTGGGTAGGGGTTCACGAGAGTGTCGATTGCGGTAAGGTCGCCAAACAAAACCATTGACATCATCTGTAGAATGGTGACTCACTGGCAGACTTGGAAGCGATGGACTAGTACTCAATCGGACAAAGTGCAGCCTATTGTGTTCTAGCTGGGTAGGGGTTCACGAGAGTGTTGATTGTGGTAAGGTCGCCAACATTGACATCTTACAGCTGTGGACTAGTAGTACTCAATCGGACAAAGTGTTCTAATTTGTGCTTATTTGGCGCTGATTCAACTGGTGCCGCATTCGTAGCTTCTTTGTCTTCGCTCCGCCGCCTCCTCGTTTCGGTCCTCCTCGTTTCTTTCAAGTTGCTCATTCCGGCACATCACAGTATCACTCCCCAGTCTGGGGTCCCGAGCGCCAAGCCTTCCCTGCTGCGAGGCAGTCCCACCCGCCCTCACAGCTCATGCTCTCTAACAGGGTCGACTTCCGGACGGGACCAGGGAGCGCTACCCCAATCTCTCCCTCATTCCTTCCGTAGGTAGTCCTTCTCATTGCATGTGCGCTACTTTACATGCAATCAACTCCCCTCTTCTGTACCGCAAACGTAGCGACTTCCAAAGAGATATCCCTCACGACATCCATCTACTGTGAAACAAACGAAGGTTTCCTCCGCATGAGTGTTTGCCATTGCTTTGATGAAGTCTATAAACTATTATCTTCCCACAAAAACATACTTGTTCTGGTCCTTATTTCTCGATCTCCTGCTTGATCATCTCATCCAAATGTTCCAACAGATTTTCACCAAGTTCTATCCCTGCGTTTTTCGTCACATCTAACCTACCAGCATTATCGATGATGAACTCGGTGCTTTCTGTCACCTCATTGCTAGCAGTCCTTTATCTCCTGCAAAACCTAAAAGGATTCGTCGGATCACCCCCGGGAACAAATGATCGGAATGGAGTGAAGGAACAAAAAACAAGGACTCGTGCACTCTGCCTCAGAGTTAGAAACGTAGAATCTGTAATCATTGTTTCTACGCAAGGTATTTACCGCTGCGAGGCGGCGTTTGTCGCGTTACCCCGAAATATTGCAGAATTATTTCCACGGGGCTAGTCGTACTGCCTGCGCGTCTCCCGGGCCCACCCAGTGCCAATGATAATCACAGGGTTTGCTGAAACCTAGGGGAACCGGTTGCACGATGGTACTAGTATATGACTTGTGGTCAGCGACAGTGCCAGTTCCGTTGGCCATCGAGAAACGATTTACATAACAAACCAGTGCATAGCCGTAGCACAAGCGATCATTTCTGTCATTTCTGTCACGGCCAAGGCTGTGGAGAGGGTGTTCGAGTTATAAGTGGAGGGCCTCACCTGTTTCAAGCAACTCGCATCCCATGCATGTAGTCCATCTCCTCGGCCTACTGCTCCTGCTGGGTACCAGTGATGTCCATGCAGACATTCCGGAATGCACCCTTCAGGCGTGGGTCCGGGCGCCCGATCTCGCGCCAGGCACCATCATACAAG
>JBBPSA010000075.1:0-17116 GCA_038093355.1 Boletus calvinii | reverse complement strand
GGTGGTGTTACAAACAGTATGGTTCACTACCCTTTCTACTACCAAAGTATTGCTACACTTTTTACCTTAACACCCTTCCTCACTTCGCACCGTCCTCTGAACACCCTACATCTAAACTTGGCTTCTCTTTTCCACGCCAAGCATGACTCATCTCCCATGACTCATATAGCATAGCCCTTTTAATCTCCGCTTCAAGGCTGTGCTTATCTATTAATATGACTCACTCTGACTCCTAGCCAATAGCATTATGTGCTCTTATCTACATCGCTAGATCTAGTGTAAACATGTACAAATATTGTAGTAGTATATAAAGGCCAAAGTAGCTGCCAGAGAACTCCAGTTTAGTTCTCTTGGTCTTTCCCCTGCAAAGTTCCTTCAGAATCAGCTCAACCTTCTCACTACCCCTTCATCTATCCTCTTCTAACCTTGCCTACGGCCCTTCAGTGGGTAGTGACAAGTGCCTTCTTTCCTACACTCCCTGTTAGATCGTACACGCAAGCCCTTAGGGGATTGTTTGCTTGGTCGTTTCAAAATGCATCATCTGTGCTTTATCTATGATAGTCCTACTTGAGTAAGATTCTGGCACTTAGACCAGTTGTGGATTTTCTGAACCTTCTTATTATAGGGAATCCATCCCTTGAAAGTACACTTATGACTCAGTATGGTAGCATCCAGTGCACAACCTGCACATGCTCCCAGATGAACCTATGGATCTTTGGATTTCCAGAGATCGTTTCATAGGAACCATCCTCTCTTTGATAGTGGGTGGTAACAGATTTTCCAGGAAGGTTGTCTATGAATGAGGTGGTGTATTGTGGAATTTCTTCCTGAAGCATGAACACCATATCTGCTTGGTAGATTTGTACTGCATTGATATAGTCCATTAGAATTGTTATTAAGCAGTGAGGACCCAGCAGACTATTGAACGTTGTCAGATTCCAAGATTCAATAGTAAGTGATTGTTGATTGAATTCAGTGAATAATCCATCATGAAGTAGATAACATATCTAGCAAATGATTCTGCAAGGTGTTTGATACATGGAGGAGTGGAGGAGTTGTGGATGGTTACCATATTCAGTGGCTGGAGGTTATGGACTAGGTGGAGAGACTTTTCATCAGCTTTGACAACATAAAACCATTAAGATTAAGAAGCAGCAGTGAATGGTGCATAAACTCCCAAAGTGATCCAGTCTTTTATGATTTGTATAGCCTCATTCCATATACTGTAGCAGCAGAAATGGAAATGTTGTGTAGCACCCAGGGTATATGGAGTATGATAGGAATTTTGATAAAGGGAAGGTATTTTTCATCAAGGCGACCCCCCTTGAGCAGAACCCAAGCAAAGCTTTCTCATGTTCCCAAACTATCCAGCAGACAAGTTTCAACTCTTCTGGCCAGAGCCAGTTCACAGAATTTAGATCCAAAGTATCAGCATGTTCCTGGATAAAACACTCCCCAGGAATGAAGTCCAGAGGGTGAGTTGGTAAAAGTTTGAGACCTGCAAGCAGATTGTCCAGAAGTGATTGGATAATTTGAAATTGCTTGTCTAGTGGGGCAACCACTGAACAAACTTTTTTGGCAACTGATTTGTAAGCCAGTGCATGTAAAGTGGAGTCATAAGAATAAATAGTGGAAAGGGCAGCAAGAGTGTTTGTATTCAAAGTAGATTGTGTGGAGGATAAATAGTCAAAGGAGAAAGCTGTCTGGATGAAGGGAGTAGCATATATATATATGTGGTCATTGTGGAAAATGAGGAAACAAAAAGAGGAAATGAATAGAAATTGAGTCCTGATAATACAATATAAGCATTGGATTCTCCCCAGGTATAAAGCAGATCATCAATCTCTGTGATGGATTGATGACTGTTATAGTGCTTGTTCTTACAATAACAAGGGCATCCTTCAGACCACGGACATATAGGCAAAGAAAATTGCTTCCTTGAGTGGCCTCATGAAGAGTAATGGTCTGTCCATGGTCACAGTCATAAGACAATGAAATGGTTGACCCAATAAGAGTTCAAAGTTAGCCTGGGCCAAGATTTGAACTTGTACCATGACTTTGCCTGCTTCAAAGTCTAGTGCAAGATTTTCCAGAACTCCAATTGTGGTGTTGACACTGGCATTAGGAGAGGACATCTTCATGATATGGTCAGAGTAGATTAGAAGTCCAATCCCCTCCCATATGCACTTGGGCATGCAATGATCTTGGGTCCAGAATCCAGTCCTCCACAGATGGATCATCTAGAAGTGCCTATTTTGACTTTTATGGCACATAGCAGAAGGCTGTGGTGAGCAACTATAAGCCTGCCATCATTGTGGTGTACCCTATCATCAAATTGCCAGTCTATAGAAGAAGAATCAAGTCCAGCAAGTTCATTGACTTGGACTGAGGCAGCTTGCATAGTAGTGATCTGTTTCACCATTGTAAGGTCTCTGAAATGTTTCCAAATGTTGGGTGAGACTATGAAAAGGTCTTTTATGGAAACCAGGATACTAATATCCAATAACTGATCCAATATGCATTGAAAAGTGGATTTGTCCTCTAGTGGAATGGAATATTTATATTGTATTGTGGGGGCAATTGATTGATTAGTAAGAGGGATGTGAGAAGGAATAACTTTGGCCAAGGCAGAATCTGATCTGAACACCTCCACAGATGACAATGGTGAGGATGTAGATCCTGTATCTTTTGCATTCTTGCATAACTCTGGTGATAATATCTCTAGCTCCTCTGAAACTGTCACTAACCAACCATCCAGCTTTTTATGGAGTGGAATGTAGACTTTATTGAACTTGGCACATTGTTTACCTTTATCCTTAGAGGCTTTCTCTGCTTGGAATGTGGCCCAGGCTTGTGCAATGTATGGCTGAAAATCTGGGTTGGTGGTTATGAGGGTCATCTCTTCTTCTCCATCTGAACAAACACCAATGGATTGATGTCAGGTATCACCAGAGTCTCCAGATAGGCAGCAGATAGGATACCGGCTGTGATATGTGGGGGGGATTTTCTGAAAAAAATGAATGTTTATAGAGGAAGTGGAGGCTTGAGCAGATTGCCTCTAAGCCAGAGTGTGATCAATGGCATCCTTGAAACATCTACCACCCTGTATCTGAGGAATCTCCACACCATCCAGCATGTAAAGTCATCCCTCTGTGCCTTAAATCACCTCTTCTATATTGAGGTATTCAATGCAGACTGGGCATATATGCATAAAATGACTGTCACCTGCATAGAATTTGGACATAAGAGGTGCACAAGCCATCTGATTAGATTCAACCTTGACAGTAGATATCAGTGTGTAAGTTGGAATTGGTACTGTGGAGTGTACTTGTTGGTGCTGAGGAGGTTGATAAGGTATTGGCTATTGTGGATGGATGAACTGCTGTTATGGAAGAGTGAACAGAGGAGGAAGAGTAGATCAGAATGTGGATCTGGTGAGGAGAAATCCTGTGGCAGTAGTGACATCCAACAATGAATACAGATTTTCTGGATGACAATTTTGTTCTACAATAAGCAGGTGATTGTGAATTTTTTGCTGCAGGAGTGAAGAAAAGCTGTTGAGATAAAGCATATCTTACTCCATCTCTGCTAATTTTCAGTTAGCAATTGGGATTGCAGAAATTTTGTGGAATTTCTGGATATACTCTCCCAATTTCTTGCAATTCCACATTTCTTTCTGCTGGTGATCCTGTACCAAATATTGTAAGTCAGTATGACAGTAGCAGTTGGTACCCTTGCATCAAGGGTACATTTTCTTCACAGCATCTACAAAATTACCCCAAACCTCAGATATTGTGGTCACTTCCAGAAGCATCTATCATACTTTTGCCTTGTCAAGAGCATCATATTGGAGGAAGGCTTTGATTTTTTTCACATCAGCTAGATTAACTGCAGTATCCAGGAACTCAATGTCCTCTAAGTATCAAGATAGTTTAGATGAAGTCTTGCCATCAAATTTGGGCATGTTGGGGATTTCATAAAGGAGCATCTGGACTGATTAAGCCATTAGTATTACTGGATTTTATGTCAGATTAGTTGTGGAATGAACCAGTGGATTGAAAATAGATAGAAGCAGTGGGAGCTGTGTAGACAGAAGTGGTGGAAGCAGGAAAACTGTGAAGAGAGGAAGTGAAGGAACTGATACTGGTAAAGGTTGGGTGGACGAAGAGTTGATGGTGGTCTAAGTGGATAATAAAGTGAATTTTAGAATAGGGAGAGGTAAACTATAAACAAAAAGGTATGATAGGGACACCAATGAAGATAAATCCGACAAGAGAGGGTAGAGGGGTTTCTGGAATGGGTGGGATTAGGACAGATAAGTGATAAGTGAAGAAGAACTGTTGGGGCAGTGTTGAATATAAGAATCATCCTGGTACAAAAGATGAATTGGAAGAGACAGGAGAAGCAAGAGTGGCATGTTGAGCTCTTTTCAGTGTGACTGGAATGAAAAACTCAGAATCCAAAGAGAGATTGAGTTGCTGGAAATCAGCAAAGAGGGTGTCAACCTCTAAGTGCTGTGGTGTGGGTCTAAGTGACCTTCTCAATATCCTGGATGAACCCCTCTTGATGGGCTCCAGTTGTAATGATTAGTAAGGTGCTATAATGACCTAGGGAAAGTCAGTAGGGCAACTATAATAAGGGAAAGTTGGGGATGGTGGCAAGTATTTCTCATCCCAGAGGTATATAGGATATGAGGATGAGAAGGAGTAGTGAAGACTTATCTGCTGGGCTTCCAAGAATTCCAGAATGAATATGAAGGCAAATATCAAAAACCTGATTCAAAACAAGTTGTGGAGGTGGAAAACAGATGCAAACAATGAGAGGAATAATGACAAAGAGTAAGAAAATGATGATAAAGACCTTGGCAGACAAGTGCAAGGTAAAAGAGAAAATGAATAAGGATAATGTGGAGAATCCAGTCTAGGACAAGGACTGGAGAGGAGCAGAATGTTCTCAACAATGAGGAAGAATGCTCTTTTAGAAGCCCAAGATATAACCAAATGTAAGATAGTTATTTCTTCCAATATATAGAGCTTTATAGTCCAGGCATACCCTAGACTTTGTATAGCAACTACCAATATGAAATAAAAAAGTTTTAAGTGAATGATGTCCCTGCAGTAGTCATGAAAATACTTCATAGCATGTAACAGGCCTCTATGCCAACTAGTATGTGATCATCAAGTTCATCAAGTCCAGACCAGAAATGTTATGGTTGAATGGGTAACTATGACAAAGTATTGGAAAATGGATGGACTGGTGAAATAGAGCACCAAAGAAGAAATATGAAGGAGAAACTGGACAAATCCCAGAGAGTAGGAATAATTAGTCATTAGTCTAGAATATCTGAACCATGGAAAATGGATTGGAAATGAATGAAAATAGCAGATATGCACTAATAATAACTGGATTGCACTTGGATGGACACAGAACATGAAGGACATGCTAGAAGGAAACCTAAAAGATGGGGAAAAGCCTTTTTACACCAGTAGGGACCATCCAGCTCCTACAGTGCATGAACTGCTCATAATGATCCTGAATTATTCAATTATGATATCAGCTAGCAAAGAAAGTACTGGACAATATGCATACCTTTGAAGGCATCATGCCCATATTACTATTTTAGTGCACAAGGATGGTGTAGTAGTGATACACAAAGACTTTTGACTCCAGAGAAAGCAAGTGGTATTCTTTAAGAACACCAAATGTGGCTGCAGTCCATGGCTGATTTGTACTGATGGGAAATAATTGCTGTTGAAGGAGTTGTTGGATGTGTGTACATATCAGCAGTTTTACAACCACAAAAACATAATGAAATGGAATGTATACCATTACTGTTGATGATGACAAAGTCATCAGGGTGAGGTGCTTTGGAAAAATAACATAGATCTCCAGTTTGGTGTCCAAGTTGTATGACAAGTCCAAGTGTTGGAATTATTCCATTTACAGTAATTAGCTTACATAAGCAGTACTTACATCGGACCAAAGTACCTTAGTTTTACTTTAGTGACTTACTAAGTATTCTATAGGCAACAATCCTTTTTACTACACCAAGATCTTTCAGTGTTGTTTGGGCCCAGAACAAACCTGTCCATTCCTAAGACCTGGATGTCAGAGCATGCCTCTATGCTAATATTGATATTCTGATGCTATCTTTACTTTTTCTGCACCACACTCCTTTCCATCTGTAATTCTATGTTAGGTGCTTAATTAAAATAGATCAGAGTCAGTTACTGGCCTTTTTAATCTTAAACTTGATGTTGAGTTGATTCATAAGAACATACTAACCCTAAGCAAGAAGCAGTTATATATATCAACAGCCAAAGCCACAATATACTGTATCCTATGGTTTTAATTAGCATATTAGTTTAATTCTAAAACTAATTTAGGGGTTATATAAGAGTTATACACTAAGAGTAGGGTTTGTCATTGTCAAGAGATTGCCTTTTCTAACCTCCAAACTAGGTGTTGTAATTCACAAGTCCTGGTTTAGGAACTCTGGAGGCAAAAGATGCTGTAATCCTATATTAGATACTTAAGCAAAGGTATGATGGTATCTAGAGGTGTAACCCTATATTAGGTGCTTAACTGAAAGAAGAATGGTAGTTAAACTCTGGATCAGGGTCAGTTACTGACCTTTTTAACCCTTAAACTGGATGTTGTATTAATAAATAATTCTAAGGCCAGAGTTGTTTTATAAGAATATACTAACCCTAAGCTAGGGGCAGTTATATATTAAAGCCACATAGCTTATAGATAGTGGTGTTAATTCCAGTGGCAGCATGTGTTTGTTTGTAGTTGTGGTTGTATTTATTATTTATTCAGCATTTTTTAAAAATGGCCATAGTATTTATGAAGTGATAGTGGTAGAGTTGTTTAATTTTGATAATGGCATATATATATTTGTTTATTTTCTGTTCTAACATAGCATAAGGTTGGAAAATATGGTAGCACTGGCTAACCTTATCTTTGTGCCTAGATTGGAAGGCTGGCCTGGATGTGACATGGATAACTTTTATATGTTAAAGAAGGTTTGATTGACATGAGAACAAGATCTAATGATCAGATCTAGATATCAACAGATCTCCTTGGAGATTCATTAGGTTAAATACACCTCTCTTTTGAATCTTTCCAGAAATGATATCCACTGTCAAATATGGAAGCCATATCCAATGCCACTGATGGAAGACAGAGGGACTTCCAAATTGGATTATGTTTATGATATTTTATTCTCATGCTATTGTTCTACTAATCCATTTTTTCTCACATATTCTCTATAAAGGTACATGGGATAATAACATTGTTCTATAAACTGAAATAAGCCTGATAAATTGCATGATAAAAGAGGTGGGACTGCAGAATTAATATTCTGCACCCTATTGCTTGTTTTGTGACAACATCTACTCAATACTATATCCATTGCCAACTTGCTTCACTCATCAGCAGCTCCCTTTCTAACCTAATTCTAACCTAAGAGATCAGAGCTGCTGAAGTAGCCATCACAGTCCAAGCCTTCAAAGCTCAAGAGATGGACTTTAGACACTCCTTCACATAGAGTGACTGGACTGTCCATAGAACAAATACAATCCTTGTTTAAGGCATTGCTGGTGTTCCTTTGGAAGGAGTTTGCCATCTTTGCCCAACTTGGATGAAATAGAATTGGGAATAGAAGAGGAGTTACCCTTCTTATTGTTGTTGTTGTTGTTACCTTCATTGCTAGAGGAATCAGAAGTTGATGTGGAAGAAGAGTAACCTTTGGACTTATTGTCCTTAGGTTTGCTAGATGAGGTGGAATTGTTAGTATTGGAACCAGATGATTTTGAGGAGTAATTCTAGTTCCTGGAGTTTGACCCAGAGGGTTTGGAAGTGTGTGAAATTTCTTCTGTGTGCTCCCAGTACTGATGGTTGATCTGCTGGGACAGAGCATAGAGATCTGTAATGTTGTCCAGTTTGTCTTGACAAGAGAGCTCATCTTTGATCTGGTCCAGAAGTCCATTGTAGAAGCTCCTGTAAAGAGCTCCATAACCCCAGTCTCAGACTTGGCTTATCAGGCAGTTCCATTCTACAATGTATTTGCTGATCCTTTGACTATCATGCATCTGCAATCACTTGAGTTGAGCTTCTGCATCAGCAACAAAGCTATGTGGACCAAAGTTAGTCTGAAGCTCATAGATGAAATATTCCCATTGGTCCATTCATAGGGGGTGGAGAGCCAGAGCTAGATCTTCAAGGAGATCCAGCTTGAAGTACTCAAGTGCAACCCTCTTTAGGTAGAACTGGAGAAAAGTTATCTTGGCCCTATCCTTTCAGAAGGACTTCAGATTAGCCTGGAAGTTGATTTCACATTGGATGATGAAGGAATAGAGTTTCTTTGAGTCAGACCTGTTGAATGGGTCCAGTTCCTGGACCTTTGGCTTTGGGCCATTGGAATTCTGTTTTTGTTGAAGTGCATCACAGGTTATATTCCTAATTGCATCAGCAAACTGCACAAAAGATTCAAAAGAAAAAGGGACATTATTAGAATCATCCTTGGGGTTGTGGCCTCTGAAGACATTGTCAGAGTTGAACACTGACTTGGATGAGGAGTTATTGTCATTGAGATCATCAAAATCATTACCATTACCATTGTCACTGCATCCACCTCCTAGCATCAGAGTATTAGGATGATTGGGATCATAAAGATAACTTTTGTCATCTGGGAGGACTTGGAAATGATGCCCTGCTGGAGACCAATCTCCTGGTAATGGAGTTAAAGGTGACAGTGGAGCTCATGACCTCAGTCCAAAGATCCAAGGTGTGGCCTGCTGGATAAGGCTGATGAATTCACTGGGAATACTGCAAGAGCTGCCATAGGCAGTCTGCAGCACACCAGCACAATGAGAGTTTTTTGTAGTATGCATAGTCTATAGGAAAGAGGATTGTTGCCTATAGAATACTCAGTAAGTTACTATATTATTAGTAGTAGGGATAAGTACCTATAGAATACTCAGTAAGTCACTGAAGTAAAACTAAGGTACTTTGGTCCGATGTAAGTACTGCTTATGTAAGCTAACTACTAAATATGGACCAACACTCCCCCTCAAACATGAGAGGCTAAGACTATAGGAGTAAGTATTTGTCCTAATGGATAAAAGATGAAAGGAATGGAATGTATATCAAAAGATAGGTTAAATGAATGTAATTTCATGTCCATAGTTTGTCCAGTGAGGTTGCATCACACTGCACTGGAACAGTTGCCCAATTTGGAAAGTTGCAGCTCAGCTAGTGGATTGCATTGACTAGATGCATGCACTCAACCTTGGTTGACTCTGATGGCCTCAGCTTCACATATTGTGGTCTGGGATTGCCCCTAGGTCCTATATAGGCCATATCCATTATATCTGGCGCATCCAATTCACCCTGATTTGGTTTTGATGTGTCCAAATGATCTGGTAGGTCCTCCAGGTGGTGCTGACACTTCTAGGTCGCAGTTTGAGTTGTTGATGTTGACACAGTTGGTTGACAGTGGTGGTGGACAGCTTGGGACATTTATAAGGTGGTGTGGATGGCCTAGGTATGTCAGCCATTGTGTGTTCGTGTTGTCTGTGCTGATCCATTTGACCTTTAGCTAGTGGGTCCATTTCAACTAGTTTTGAGTTGCAGCATGTTCCATTTGGTACACCATTCATTTCCCATTGTTCTTCATTATTCCCAATACCTTCAACATCAATTTGATGCCTCCAACTGTCCTGGATGATTTCAGATTCGTATATGAATCCAATGTGTTCATTTTGATGACATCTGTGTTCTGGTCGCCCCTGGGATCTATTCTATTGTATCCATCACCTTCAACAACATTTTGGCAGTCTGAATCATCCACAACATCCTCCAACTTGATCTGGTTGCCCATCCATCCTCCTAACCCTTTATCTCAACATGATGTGTTCATCTCATTGACATTGACATCCTATGTGGCCTTTGGAATGTTTCCTGTAGGTGGGATGATCACCTGGTGCAGCCATTTGGCCATCCAGCTTGTCTGGCTTGTCTGAAGCTCATCTGTGTGAATTTTCCTCATCCCTCTGCTCTGACCATTTGTTGACATGTTCTAATGCATTCCACAGGCTCTTCAACCATGTTCTAGCATCCTTAACACTCCTTGATGCTCCTGACACGTCCACTTTGGCACTGGTGAGTAAATTGTTGAAGCTCACAAGGTCTCTCCTCTCCCCCTTGAACTTGACTCTTGGGGGTTTGTTTTATTGTAGTGCAGGTCTGTCTGGTGGTGGAGGTGGATCTGGGGGTTCCTCTGGTATGTCCTTGTTGTCCATTGAGGTGTGCTGACTGTTTTCTTGTAGAAAAGAGAATTGTTGCCTATAGAATACTCAGTAAGTTACTGAAGTAAGACTAAGGTACTTTGGTCCGATGTAAGTATGATTATGTAAGCTAACTGCTGTATATGGAATAATTCCAACATTTCTTCAGCTAGCATTGTTGATCATGCACATCCACTTATGCTCCATCTCTCCCCCTCAATTGGCTCTTCTCAACATGTCCTGGCTCTCTCCCTCGCAATGTGTGGATCTCAGCACATTCCTATGACCTCCATGTTGACTTCCATGTCTGTGGTTCCATGTGTAACATGTCCATTCCATCTGACATTGGTCTTGCCCCTTGACTCAACCTAGACACCCATAGAGTCTATGGACTCAGCATATGGCTTATTGTGTGGTCTGCTGAGGTTCCTGGCTTAGCATTTGTCATCACTGTCATTGCCTATATCCTCAACACTCTTTCTGACTTTTTTCAACACTCTCAACTCCACCTGCTCAATTCCCTGCTTGCCGTCTTGCCCTCCCATGCCATTAGGCTTGTTGGGAGGCTCTATGGATGTGTCTGGACAACAATTGTTGTTGCCTGTTGCATCTGCAGAATCTGTCAATGGTTGTGTTGGATCCATTGATGTGGCATCTGCATCTGAGTGATTGTGCCATATACTTCATATATATGCACTGGTCTTTGTCAGGTCTGGGGGCTTCATATGCCACCATTATTGGTCACTGGGCTCTGATGGATCTTTCTTGTCACCTCCCTCACACTTCTCAACCTTCAAGCTTGACTCTTCTATCAACTCACTTCCATTTGCTCTAGCATCATCAGTCATCATATGAATATATCACTCCCCCTTAAGTGATGTGCTGGGCATTTTCAATACATATAGTGGTTGTTGTGGTCAGGCTTTGCTCACCATGTTGTTTACTTCACTGGGCACTCTCCTTGCCATTTGATGCATGTCATCAGCATTTCTGACCTCACTGCCTGCACATTCCTTAAGTGGCTGGCTCTGTATGGTGTATGACACATTCACTGGCCTTATTGGTCCTGTGTGTCTTGCATATGGGTTCATGGTGTCAGTGGTTGTCTGGTTGTCTGCTGGGGATTGGTTGGTGGCTGGCGTATGAATGATGCCATGGCTGCACAAGGGACTTTTGGGTTGCATGCTTGTATAGATTTGAATCTCGTTGACACCTTGCATATGGGTGATGCTGTTGCAACACAAGGGACTTTCAAGTCACATGCAGGTTTGAGGTGTCTGGGGCTGGACCATGGCTGCATAGTGGACTTCCATGGTTGTGCTTTTGCCATCTGTCATCCTTCTGCCCTCTTGACATGTTTGTTGGGGCTTATGTGGCTCCACTGTGGCTGCACAAGGGACTTCTGAGTTGTGTGCATTGCTGGTGGCCTCCCCAAGCTGTTCAACTTTCATTTGGAGTCATTTGGCAATTTGCAGTTGCCATCAAGTGAGGCAATGCTGCTGGTGGATGTTGATGGGCCATTGGTCCATTTTAATTAGTGTGAGTACCATAGCATAGTTTTTGTTGGATGTCACGCACTGAACTTCTCACACAGCCTGAATACAGTAAGTATCTTATTGTAATCTGACCATTCCCACCCATTGAGACTTAAGACTTGAAGTCTTATGCCATCTTTATGTTGGACTTTGTATGGCATTTTCAAGTCTTGGTGAGTGAGCTGTTCCAGCTACTTCTGACTTCAGGATTGAAGCTCAGGGCTCATAATCTTTACAAAAGAGGATTGTTGCCTATGGAATACTCAGTAAGTCACTATATTGTTGGTAGTAGGGATAAGTATGTATAGAATACTTAGTAAGTCACTAAAGTAAAACTAAGGTACTTTGGTCCGATGTAAGTACTGCTTATGTAAGCTAACTACTAAATATGGAATAATTCCAACATAAAAGGAACTTGACAAGTGAGTTCATATATACTGTCAAGACTGGGTCCTCTGAACTCACGTCTAATAGAGGTCTGGAAGGGAAGAAATGGATTAGTATTGAAGTTGGACCAGAGGTCCAATGGAAGATATGGAGAGGAGGACATTAAGGACATGGTATAGACTTGTGTGTCATGCCTTTATTGAGGTTGTGTCCTTGATTTACAAAGGGACAAGGAGAAGGAGTAGAGACAGAGATTACAGAGGTGAAGCTTGGGGACTTTGAGTGGAGGATGGGAGACTTTGTTGATATACAAACTGAGGTACATAGAGGAGTATATAGGACTTATATACTAGAAGTCTGGATTGGAGATCAGACTTAGGTATTAAGGAGCATGTGGAAAGGTACAGAGTATTATATAAAAAGGAATAGAGGAATAGAGGAGCATATGAAGCACAGAATTGTGGCTAAGGGCTGTGTAGTGTAACATAGTAGGAATGATAGGGTCAGAGAAAGAATAAAAGGTAGTACTATGATATATGGTGATAAGTTTAAATAAGAATGAAGGGATGGGAATGGAGGTCTGATATGGAGAAGATGTACTCCAGGATGAAGTCCTATGGGTGAACAAGAGGTGGATTAGAGTTGATACTGAAGCAGAGCAGGCAGATAGGGGTCAGGAATGGATATAACACTAGCCTTGCTGTTGCACCTATCAAACCCTTGCACAAAAAGATCAACACTAGGATCTAGGCTACTGTGACCATGCCCATAACTGATTTTGCTTGCATGCTCCATCAACCAGGCCACCACAACTTCAGTTGCCCATGGAAACAGTCCAATCAATTCACTCAAGGTCAAAGAAGTAGCTTTAAAAACAATGGTATGCAGAAGAAGATAGCAAATATACAGTGAATTAATCTTGGCTTCATAAGTGTTAAGTGACACCTTCTTTTGTACAGTTCCTTTTGGGGTCCTAATCATAGGCTGTTCAGGGTTCATAATCAGGATCATCTTTCTGAATATTCTAGCAAACCCAGGTCCAATCTCATTTGCTTCCTCAATCACTGGTCCATGGTATACCAATTAGGATTCCAAGAATTGTCATTCCATAGTGGAAAACAATGGAAAGACAGACCAGATCTTGTTTCTGAATTCAGAGACAGCATTGTCATCCAGCACATCAACAGAATGCTCAGGATGTGGTTCAATCAACACCCCAATCTGATTTCTCTCTCATCCAAACATAACAACCCCCTGAACCAGGGAGCTGCCAATGATGATTACCTCCATCAGAGTAGATATCCTTTTCTTCCCAGAAGCAAGCATAATTACATCATTCACTCTGTCCACACTATCACACAAGTGAAGCTGGTTAGCAGGTGAGTAGGATGTGGAACATGGAGAACAACATAGACATCTTCCATAGGTTTTTGGTTGGATGCTTGATGAACAAATCTGAGGTTGCATATCCCTTCACATCTGGAAGGTTTTCAATCATTATTTGGTTGTTCTTGATCGTCTATGTGTGCTATAAGCAGGCATTGCAACCAACAGTGCAGTGTGTGGAATGCAACAAAGTATGTACCAACACTTGAAGTTCACATGTGTCATCTCCCTGAGGCACCCACCTCACCTCAATATCTTCCATAATCCACAGCCACATCCACTCTCCATCTTCAGTATTCTCTCTCTGATGAATGTGTATGGGGGAACCAAATTCCATTCCACCATATGTCATGGTCATGTTAACACCAGCATTCCACAATCTATTCCTGATCTTCAGCATAAGTGGACCACTGCCATAGATCTGCAGAAGATGTGGTGAGGATTGCTGTTGATCTAAGCAGAGACTATACTGACAATTTGATCTAACATCATTAATGCCTTGATAGCCTCTACAGAAGTGGCCCATTGTTTTAAAAACATAGGAACTGTGATCAGTGCCTGCAATGTGTGTGATGAACACTATCAAGAATGTTGTCTGATGTTGACATAATAGAGACCAATTTTTTATCTTGATTTACTAGCAGTGGATAAACAGTGACTGTCATGAGATACATAAGAGGGAGATACAATTGCATTTACCATGCAGAGAGCATGAAAAGAAGGCAGTGTCATTGAACCGATGTGGTAGCTGTTATGAACAGTACATTTCACCACCAAACTATTCCTACACTTTTTATCTTACGCTTTCGTTCTCCTTTGCACCACTCCCCAAGTGCCTTACATCTAAACTTGGCTTCCCTTTTCCACACCAAGCATGACCCATGATTCATAAAGCACAGCCCCTTTTAATCTCTGCTTCATGGCTGTGCTTATCTCTTGACTCACCCTGACTTTCAGCCAATGGCATTATGCACTCTTATCTACATTATCAGATCTAGTGTAAACATGTACAAACAATAGTAGTAGTATATAAAGGCCAAAGCAGCTGCCAGAGAACTCCAGTTTAGTTCTCTTGGTCTTTTCCCTGCAAAAGTCCCAAGCAAGATCAACTTGATCCTCTCATCACTTTATACTCTAAATCTTTACTTCCACTCCCTAAGTCTTCTTTATGGCCCTTTAGTGGGTAGTGATAAGGCATCTCCTCTCCTATACCTCTCCAGCTAGATCGTACACACAGTCCTTAGGGATTGTTTGCTCAGTCGTTTCAGTAGCCAGGAGATAACTTGGGGAAATACACCAGCCCATCTACTGGTCACATGAGAGACAAGACTGAGAGAAAGGAGAGTTGAACTTATTGCAGTACATTCAGTGTATCTGACCTTTGTAGCTTTGCAGTATAGGCTTTGGAAATCCAGTGGTTCCCAAGGAGTAAAGGTATATTGAGAATATGTTTGGGTCAAGGTGTAACATTGACTAGAGATACAGGATAAATGGGTCTGATTCTACTTTGTCCCTGAGTTCTGAGGATGCATATGCCATAGTTGGTATCTCATTGACTATGAATGTGAAACTGAATCCTTGTTTCTGAATATCATCAATCAAGCAGTCACAATCCATAAATAGTTAATCTTCATCATCAAATCAATAACAGCAGCAGGAGAGCTTCTAGGAGATATAGGAAATGGCTGATGGGAAATAAACAATGGCATTCAAGTAAGGCAGCAAGAAAGTGCTCACCATCAGGCCAGCAATAGACATTCCAGTGATGACAACCTGATGGATGATAGTATCAGTGTTGGCAATGAGCATGACAATGTGCCTGTCATCACTGGTATTATTGTGACAAAGGGCATGTGCAATTCTATGCACAGCATAACTAAATTTGAGAAAGGTGATTTTGGTGATCCCTTGGTCACTAGAATAGATCCACATTGGCAGTGTTGGATTATTCTCCATATGGAAATTTATCAAGCTGGAAAAGAGCAGTGAACAGTCCAACTAAGGGAGCTAAGGAGCAGAAGGCATAGAGTTGGTAGTAGTTCACATCACATTCTCCAAGCCTTTCATGAGGGGGATGACATGACTTGAGATATGTCTGGATGTTATCCAGGTGCTACCTATAAATAGTACCCACAGGTTTTTGAGTGCCCACAGGCCATGCCACCCATGTGGGGCACTGTCCCACAAGTGTAATTGACATGCACTGTCACTTCACTTGAAACGGGTTGCATGTCTACATGGCCCATCAGCAAAATGTCAAAGTGACGACTCAGATCAGCACATATTATAAATGGAAATAATCATGATAAGTGCACAATAACACTTTCAACCCAATGGCTTTCAACTGGAAACTATAACTGCAATAATTTCTTTCTTAGCCTTGTATATGAGTGCCACATCTGTGAGATAGTTATGTGGGCCACTAACAAAGGTTTGATCTTTCCATGAGGCTGTAGTAACAGTTTCAACATTTTGGCCCAAATGTAAGTGGAACAATAGTGGTATGGATGCTAAATACTAACAACTTCACCCTGAAGTGGCACATTATTGGACATGACTCAAATTATGATGACAGATACTTCCCTTTCTACACCACCATAGGAATCACTATCACTACCACCAGATATCATTCCATTCAGTTATCACACCTTACAGTCTGCTTATCGTACAGGCAATCTAAGCTTAGACTGGCTTGCTGTTCTTGCAGATTTAAGGAGGTATCTTCAAGTCCTGTTTGATTGTCTAGTGAAGTGTGTTAGTATTTCACCCTCTCTGCAGGTCCTACAGCAGACACACAATAACCTAGTTGAGAACAGAATTCTCAACCATGAAGTGAGTACCTACCAATGGAGCCAGTTTACCTGCCCACCAGCCAGATTGGGAATGGATGAAAATATAATCTTTGAGGTCCTCCATTCCATCATTTCTACCATTTTAGCAAATGCACCAAACTATGCAGTATCCTACCTGATGAATTCAAATCAGGCACCCCTCTCAGAGCACTGAAATAACTTCTGTCCAGATGGATACATTGTTTGTCCAGTGAAATCCCTGAGAGCCACATCCATTGGTTTGACATTACCCTATCATTCGAGTTCAAGAAAACCCAAGATCACAAGTCACTCAGAGATGTAAGTCACCACACATCTTTTCAACATTGCTTACATATGTGTGATCCAAAATAAAGAGAAAATGGTCTGGAGCCTGCATAACATCATGTGTGAGGATCCATGTCATCACTTTGTGTTTGGTATTATGAGAGAGGAAATTCAGACTCTGGCTCAGTAATCATGCTTTCCTTGCAGTTTCAAAGCCCATCAACTTCCTAGATATAGTGACCTCAAAAACCCTTTCCATACTCACCTCAACAGCAGTGCATGAAGCACACTGCCAGCCACTGTGGAAATCTTGCTTAGCCTCAGTGGAGTTGTAAATAGTACTCACCCTTAGCTACAAAGTCACCCCCAAGATCATGTGATTTGGTTCACACACCCTTGAGATATGTTGATTTTAAAA
>JBBPSA010000074.1:0-17125 GCA_038093355.1 Boletus calvinii | reverse complement strand
AAATTTTAAGACAATTTATTAGAGTTAATATTGAATTGTTCTTGTATTATATTAAATGCATATTTAATATGATTATAATATTTACTATTTAAATATTATAGTAGATTTTTATATTAATTGGGGCCAGGAAAAAGATATTTTTGAATAACTTCGATTCTATATTCTAATTTAGTCTTATAATTTTATAAATTAAACCTTAAAAATAAGGATTGTTTATATCAAAAAAAAATAAAAATTGTATTTAAATATGATCAAACTAGTCATTTGATTATTATTATATATTTTATATTTATATTTGTATAAGCAAAAAATCCTAAATTAGTAGAAGTTTAATTATTTAATCTAATTTAGTGAGAGCTGATTAATAAATAATTTAATGATTTAGGCTAGTTTTATTTAAGTATAGTTTCTAAGCACAACCGTACCCTAAGCCGACACAGGTTCGTAGGTAGAGTATACTAAGGCGTAGAGCTAAAAGTTGTTAAGGAACTCGGCAAATTATCCTCATAAGTTCGACAAGAAGAGGAACCATGAATTTTAGTAAGTTAATAACTCCTATTAATTTATTTATATGGTGGCACAAAATCGGAAGCCCCGACTGTTTACTAAAAACACAACTATCTGCAATTATGAAAATAATAGTATAGGTAGTGAAATTTGCCCAATGCCATATCAATAAGTAATAATAATGGGTAACTGTTTCTTTACAAAAAATTGGTTAATAGCGGTCTTAACTATGAGGATCCTAAGGTAGCAAAATAAATTGGCCATTAAATGTGGTCCGGTATCAATAATTTAACGATGGCTTCACTGTCTCTACAACTTGCTCAGTGAAATTGAATTACCCGTGCAGATGCGGGTTACCTCAAAGAGGACGGGAAGACCCCATGCAGCTTTACTGTAGCTAGTTATCATATAAAAAGTTCTATAATCTCGGTTATACAGATAATAGGGAGTCGATTAGACATTTATGGAAAACCTTAGGTCTGAGGTGGAACTGGTATTTATCTTCTTATTTATAAAATTTAAGAGGAAATAGCTGACTAGTTGGCAGTTTGACTGGGGCGGTCGTCTTTAATAGAGTAGCAAAGTACATCCAAATAGATTAAAAAATTAGATAATATTTACTATTTAAATTAATAGGAAATATTCTGACAAATAATTTTGTATTGTTAATTATTATTTATAATAATTACTTTAAAATCAATTTTTATATTTCATTAATAAGGTATGCTAGACATTAAATGGAGGTTAATGAACCATGAAAGGTTCTGTAGGGTGCAATGACGGTAAGCATGCTTAACTGAAAGACTTAATAGTCGAACAGATACGTAAGTAGGGCATAGTGACCCTTTGCTATATTATGGAATAGACAGGGATCAATTGATAAAAGTTACGCTGGGGATAACAGCCTAATAGCCAGCGAGAGTACACATTGTCCTGGCTGTTTGGGACCTCGATGTCGACTTAATTTATCCTCCAGGGGCAAAACCTTGGAAGGGTTCGGCTGTTCGCCGATTAAAAAATTACATGAGTTGGGTTTAATACGACGTGAGTCAGTATGGTCCCTATCCTTTTGAGGGACAAATAGTAAAAAGGGGCAGACCTTCTAGTACGAAAGGACCAATAGGCTGTGTTTCTCTAGTGTACCAATTGTAATATTAAATAAATTGTAATATAAGTTATTCAATTAACTTTTATAAATTATAAAACTTTGCATAGTTGGGTAGCCACAAACATATTAGATAATTACTGAAAGTATATCAAGTTCGAATCTATCCCCTAGATACTATCAATGGATTTCTCTTTGTTAACTATCACGAGTGGTTATTATTACTTTCCTAATAATAATTATTTCTTGTAATCGGTATAAAATATATATACTACAATTTTATACTATAGTTATTCTATATTGATAGAAAGTATTTAAATGTAAATAAGTATATTACGTATATTTAACAATATGAGTTACAAATATTGTAATAATACGCAAAGAGATTAAAAATCTATAAATAAAGAAATAGATCATTTCTTAGATAGGATGCAAATGAATTGATTGTAAAATCGTAAGTTTAGCATTACTAATTTTTAAAACAGACTTGATGTTTTAGGTTGTCACAAATAAATAAACATAAAATAATGATATTATTAATATAAAAAAAAAAGTAAATATTTATCTTATTACTTTTTTTTTAACTATTTTACAGTAGTTATCATATATTTATATAATAAATTAAGAATAATAATACTAATTTATTATATATTAAAAGGAACAAAACAATTATTATTCGATTTTATTAAAATCTTTTATTTTTAATATATATAAAAAAATATAAGAATAAAAATTTTAATAAAAGAATTGATTAAGATAAATCTTAGTATACCTAATTTTAATTTATTTATTTAAGTATAATATTTTATATTTAATAATAAATTATATTTTAAGGTTTAAACCTCAGTGTTTAATATTATTTATAATGTAAATTACAAATAAAATAATAATACTGTCAAATTACACTAAGACTGATTAATTTTAAAAATTTTTTAAATATAAACAATGTTACAAAATATAATTTTAAATACTTTATATAATGATGCTCCTCAACCTTGGCAAATTGGATTCCAAGATTCTGCTTCACCAGCCTTTACAGGTATTATTGATTTACATAATTCTATTTTCTTTTATTTAATTGTTATTTGTGTAGGAGTTTTCTGGGCTTTAGGTTCGATTGTTTACTTCTATAGTTATAATAATTCTCCTATTGTTCATAAATATCTTAATCATGGTACTTTAATAGAATTAATCTGGACTATTACACCAGCTTTAATTTTAACAATAATAGCCTTTCCTAGTTTTAGATTATTATATTTATTAGATGAAGTAACTTCACCAACTATAACTATTAAAGTAGTAGGTCACCAATGGTATTGGTCATATGAATATAGTGATTATGTAACAGAAAGTGGACAATCTATTGAATTCGATTCATATATGATACCTGAATCAGATTTAGAATTAGGTCAATTTAGATTATTAGATGTTGATAATAAAATGATTATCCCTGTAGATTGCCATATAAGATTAATTGTTACAGGTGCAGATGTAATCCATAGTTTTGCTGTACCATCATTAGGATTAAAAATTGATGCTACACCAGGTAGATTAAACCAATGTTCTATCTTAGCTGAAAGAACAGGAACTTTCTATGGTCAATGTTCAGAAATTTGTGGTACATGGCATGGATTTATGCCTATAGCTGTTGAAGCAGTTTCAGTTCAAGATTACTTAGCTTGGGTAGATTCAATGTAATAATAATAATTAATTATTTTTGTTGTTTTATCTTAAATTAGAATAATAGTAATTTGCTCCCCTCCTACTATTTTTATATTTATAAGTTATTAAATTAATTTTACACAAGCTAATTTAATAAAGTAGAAAATTAATTTCTAATTTAACTAATAAAAATTTATTAATAAATATAACAAATATTGTATTACATTTTAGTATAAGGTATATTTTTTTATTTATAATGTTCTTTAATAAATCTTTTATATAATATTTATACAATTTTTAAATTTTTTTAATTTAATTTTATTTTAAAAGAGATTTATATATTTGTATTTTTAAGTAAGTTCACAAAAAAATAATTAAGGGGAAATCTGATAATTGGTAATCAACTGTACTTGCACTACTGTCATGATAGTTCGAGTCTATCTTTCTCCACACTATATCTATAAATAATAAAAAATTTATTTCTAAGCTTCGGTTGCTTAAGGGTTAAAGCGTTCGTCTGAAGATCGAAAGACAGTGGTTCGACTCCATTCCGAGGCATTTAATGTTTAATTAATTTTATTTTATTAAATATTTTTATATAAGCCTGAATAGTTTAATTGGAAAAATTACTTACTTGTAATAAGTCGTTGGCGGTTCAAGTCCACCTTTAGGCATATTAATGCAATAAAACTAAAAGAGTATGTAAGAAAATATAAAACTAATTAATTATTAAATATATTAATGTTTTATTTCTGAGTTATAGTATAATTGGCAAAACGTCTTCCTTTGGCGAAGAATTTCCTCGTTCGAATCGGGGTAACTCAAGAAAGAGTTATATTCTGATATTTTTTTATATAAATTATAGTTAATAAGTTTTTAAACTATAATATAAAAATAAAACTTATTAATTATCATTTTATATTTTATATATATATATCTTATTATATATCTTCCTTAAGTTGAAAGTATGTAGATAGGAAGTATAACTCAAAAGGTAGAGTGTTTCACTTTTAATGAAACGGTTGAGAGTTCGAATCTCTTTACTTCCTTTTTAAATAATAATTTTTTTTTTTTAATATAATATAAGGATACTTTTTATATTAGAAAATTATTTTATAAAATAAATTTAAGAGCATAGTATAATTGGTAATATAATGATCTCCAAAATCATTGTTAGGTGTTCGAGTCGCCTTGCTCTTGAATATACATGTTAAAAATGGGTCTTTAGCTTAAAGGTAGAGTTTCTAATTGTCACTTAGAAGGATACCAGTTCGAATCTGGTAGGACTCGTAATAGATAAAATTAAATTTTAACTAATTAAAAGAGTAATATTATTTAAATTATAATATACGTTAGACACTATCTTTAAATTATCAAATTTATAATACTTATGTTAGCTGCAGCAAAATTCATCGGTGCAGGATTAGCTTGCTCAGGTTTAATTGGTGCCGGATTAGGTATCGGACAAATCTTTGCTTCATTAATCGCTTCTACTGCTAGAAACCCTCAATTAAGAGGACAATTATTTGGTTACGCAATCTTAGGATTCGCCTTAGCCGAAGCTACAGGATTATTCTCATTAATGATTGCTTTCTTATTATTATACTCATAATTAATAATTAAATTTATTAGTTAATTTTATTTTATTTCCCCTCCGTAAATATAATTTATATTACAAAATTTTTCATTTCAATAATAAAAAAAAATAAAAGAGTGTTAATGTATTATTATAGAACGAGTATAGTTAAGTTGGTATAACCTCTACCTTCCAAGTAGATGTGATCAGTTCGAGTCTGATTACTCGTATAATTATTAAACTTCTAGTTATATTCTAATTATACAATATTTATAATCTCTCAATACTTCTATTTATTTATTATGTAATTATTTGTGTGTAGAGGGACTTTTAAAGATATTTTGTATATAAGCTATAATTAGGATTGTGGGCTAATATACTACATTAGCTTAATTTTGGACTATAAAATTCTATAAATTTCTATAAATTTACATATATAAAGAAGAAATGGGATATTTATTTAATAAATGATAAATAAGAAGGAGTGGGATATTAATATATTATTTAATTATATAACTACCAAAAGAAGTTATTTTATTATTATCTAAGATTATTGAAGAGGTTTTTTCTAATAATATTTTATCCTCATTGTAATAAGTATATATTAAAGATCTTTTGAAATTGGCGATATCTAATTTATAGGGTCTAGTTTCAATATAAATTGCGGAGCTATTAAAATCTTTATACCATTTCATTGTTTCTAATTTTATAGATTATTTCTGATAATTTAATAACGATTTAATTTTATCTTCATCTATCATTGATCTATAAGCTTTTTGTAACCCTCTAATTTTAGTTTTTTTTTTGAGAAATCTATTTCATTTTTGAAGATTACCACATAGAACTTAGGTCCTAAGAAATAGAATCTTTCGTAAGGAATGTAATTTCCGTTTTCTTTAGGATTTTCAAATTTTAAATGCCCTAATTTTAAAGGATCTACATATTTTTTTTTTTCAAACTTATTTTTTCGTTGTTTTTATTGAAGCTTTTATATAAACTATCTGTATCTGTATAGTGTAAATTATAATTATCATTATTTTTATATTGAGACATAATTAATCTTCTATATGCAGTTACAGAAGATGCAATAGCAACAGAGATATCCAATTCTAAATTTTCTTGATATAAATGAGTATTATATTCTTTAGGTAAATATTGGATTAATAATTTATTATCTAATTCTATAACATCTTCAATTTCTGCTTTATCTAAAAAATTTTCTAATTGAGCATCATCTTTATCAATTACGGCATTATTAAAAAGATATTGATCCATTCCAAATCTACCGTATAAAGAATTCTTTAAGTTTTTGCTAATTAATCTCCATATTTGATCTTTATTTTTATCTGCTTCCATTTTTATTAGATATAAATCATCTATATAATCTGTAAAGATATCTGCTTCTTCAAATAAATATCCTGAGACGATATTAATTTTATATCCTAATTTCATTGCTCCTTTAATTTATTCGGTGTGGAACCAACCTGAAAATGTACCAGCTGGTGATAAAGTTCTTAAATTATTATTAACTTCTCTTCTAATTTGCAATATTGGATGTTTGATATTAAGAGGACAATCATCATTACATTCTATAAACCCAAATAATTATTTACCTAGAATATTTTATAATTCAACCCAGGTTAAATTATTTAAATTTGTAAAAGAGATAAATTTACCAACAGGATATTTGAATTGTTTCATAGCTGTAAGATATACAGAATTAATATCGTAACACCAGGTATTTTACCCATAAGGTATAGACATATCTTTGGATCCACCTGTATAAGATTGTTTAATATCTCTATAAGGTATTCCAGTTATTATAGGGATATTTTCATCTTTCATATATTTAGCTTTGTAAATTTTGAAGCATAATGCAGGTAATGTAGGTATATGTTTAATATCTATACCCCATCTATCATAATTATATTACCAAATTTAATTAAAATTTGATGTAATGCTATACAATCAATATCTACGTATTTTAATGTTTAAGTATTTAATGACCAAGATTTACCTTCAAATTGTTTACAATAATTGATGTAATCATCTAAAGATACTTCAGATTGATTAAAATATTTTTCATTAGAGGGTACATTATCTGAAATATAATCAGCTAAAAAAGTTTCTTTTTCAAATAATTTCCTTGGAAATATTTCTTTAGGTGTATCAATTTTAAATGATTTAGAAAGATTCATTAATGAACCTGGCAATAATAATAATGAATCTTTAATATTAAAATTACTTTTTCCATATTTAATTTTAATTTGAATAAATTTATCTTCTCTTAACAGAATTTCTGATTTAACACAATTCATATTTAATAAAGGTTTCAATATGAAATTAATATCAAATCCAGATAAATTATGGAAATAAATATCAGTATCTTTAAGATTTTAAGAAAATAAATCTTTCCAAAATTTATACATCATTTCTTCCCAATTATTATAATCAGTTACATAATAATTATTAGGGTTAGTTCCATCAAAGAAAGCTAAAGAATAAGGTTCAAAATATCTTTTACCTTTAGAGTCAACTTTAGTTAAAGTCTCAATATCTCCTGTATAAATAGTTTCTGTAAATGCTTTATCAATTAAGCTAAAGATGTCTTCTAGCAAATTTATAATAAGACAAATAAATATATTAAACTATTATTTATAACTTATATTATTCAGATTTTTAAGGAAAATATCAGTAGTAAAGCAATAGAAAAATCTATAGTGATATAAGCTTTTAAAACTGTTAAATTACAAGTAAAGAGACTCGAACTCTTAAGTGCTATAAGCATAAATGCCTAAGATTTACCCGGTTACCTGAGATTACGGCATACTTGTTGATATAATATTTTATTCTATAAATTTACTAGTATAATTATTAAATATTAATTAAAGATAATTACAACTGTAAATACTTTTTAATAATTTTTATTATTTAATATAGGGAGTAGAGTAATCGAAACTCTGTCTGTAAAGTGTAAATTTACTGCTATACCACTCAGCTAACCCCCTCAAAATTTAAATATAATTTTATTTTTTTTTTTTTTTTACTATTCTGTTAGTAATCATATTAATTAATGTATCAAATTCTAATTTAATTATTAAGTTAATTATAAGATAATATATATATATTTGTATTTATATATTTAATCCTATTATAAATTGGAGGGGGGTTATATACTCTTCGTTTTATTTTTCAGCAGCACCTTCCAGTACGGCTACCTTGCTATGACTTTTGAGATGTTACTCAATTTAATTCGTTGGGTTCAGTTTTTTCTTAACAATCACGTTTATAAATTTAGATTAGACCAGATTATATATTATTATTTTATATGTTACTATTGAGTAATAATATATTCAAATAGTGAATAAGCATATACTATTCTACCAATTAAGGTAAATCTAATCTTAAACTAATAATTTAATAAGTATTTAGGTACTTATAGTTATTATTTGAATACTTATATAAAGGTTAATTTATACTTTCTATCAAATAGATTGAAAATAAGAAAATAAGAACAATGCACATCTTCCTTAAAATCAAGCTCCTTCCCAGCGACAGACGGTTAGTTCATCCTGAATGCTTAATTCACCGTTGCGTAATGATCAACGATTACTCGAAATTCCTTTTTCATGTCACCGAGTTTCAGATAACAATTCAACTAATTTAATAGTTAACTTTTTTTAATGATTAGCTCCTCCTTACTCCTTGTATTTTTGTCAGAATTTTTTAATTTCTAATTTATTAAGGGACAGAATTGCATCACTTTGTAAAAGTTTTTGTAGCACGTCTATAGCCCAGTTCATGAGGGCCATAATGACTTGTCTTAGCCCCAACTAGCATCTTATCAACACTATTATGTATTATGTATAAATTAATACTAGGGATTTCGTCCGTTTACGGATTTAACCAAACTTCTCACGACACGGACTGACGACAGCCATGCAACACCTGTAATCTTATAATAATTAACTTAATTAAAAAGGATATAGAAAATTGCTTTTCAATAACTTATTCATTTAAATAAACATTAATAAGAATATACAAGAACTGGTAAGATTTTACGCGGATTATCGTATTAAATAACATGCTTCACTTCGTTTGCTTCAAGACCGACTAATTTTTTTGTTTTCAACTTTGCAGTCTTACTAACAAGGCGGAATGGTCATCGTGTTAACCTCGTCACTAATATTCATATAATAAAAATATAATATGATTATATATTTTATAATTTATATTAAAATTTTAATAACTACCATTCATCGTTAACTGAGAGAGATAATTAGGTCTCTAATCTAAGTTTCTTATTCTCCCCTTCGTTTCTGAGCGTCAATCTTAAATAGATAAATAGCTTTAACCTTTAGTACTCCACATTATTATAAGTTGTCAGTCCCAATTAATTATGTTGTTTAGCTTACCCTCTTTTAGATTCTAGCTTTAATTAGAATATAATTTATTTAACTATAAGAATTATATTTTTTAAAGCCGCCTACATACCCTTTACGCCTGATTATGACGATTAACGTTTGCGTCTAAGGTCTTACCGAGTCTTCTGGCACCAAATTTAGACGACACTGATAGTAAGATAATATCATTATTTTCTCTTACCTTATCTTAATATTTAAAAATTAAGATTTCAGTTAGCTAGTTCACTCTTGCGAGCATTGACTAATATTCTTGACTGCAGGTAATTTTTATTACTTGGGGTATTTTCACTCCCAATGTGGCCATATGTTCTATCAAACTTGGCTTTTGATCGTAGACTTGGTAGGCCATTACCACTACCAACTATCATAATCAAAGTAAATAGAATCCTAAAGCAGAAAATTTCCTTTTTAAAGTAAAATAGTTAATTTACCTTAATCATTTATTTCTAACACTTTATTTAAAATTACTAATATGCTTAATTAGTCAAATAATAAATAATTATCAAAATAATAATATTAGTAATAACTATATTAATATAATCCATTAAATTGTATTTTAAGGTTAAATTAATATAATACGAAAATACTCATAAAATTTTGTAAGACTATTTTTTATTTTCTTTTCTGATTAATTATCTCCTATTTATGAAGACTTTCAGGGTATCTTATTTACTATACTCACCTCTACACCTTATTTCTTAGAATAAATCAAAATTTACTATCAGAAATAACGATTTGCATGTCTTAAAACTACTGAATAACGTTCAATCGGAACCAAAATTAAATTCTTACTAAAATTTGAACAATTAAATATTAATTGTCTTATTATATATGTTTTCCACAATATTTTATATCTCTTTTAAAATTAAATACGAATAATTAAATTTTTATTTAATTAAAGTAATTACAGTATTTTTTTATACTCATAACACGGGCACTGTCGGATTTGAACCGACGACTCTTTTGGAGTACTCGTTTTCAAGACGAGCGCCATAAACCAGACTCGACCAAGTACCCTTTTGCTATTTGATAAGACCGAAGGGGGTTGAACCCTTATAACATCCATTATGAGCGAATTGCATTAACCAATTATGCTACAGTCTTAAAAAAATAAAATATTCTTTTTTGTTTTTATTTTTATAAGGTATATCCTATAATATTAAAAGATTATAACTATATATGTATAGATATCTCTCTTAATAATATTAATTTAAATATTAATAATTGAAGAGTTTAGGAATCGAACCTAATGTGGTCTGAGACCAATTCTTTTACAGAGAACCACCATTACCAATCGGATCACCTCTCCTTCAATATAAAATATTATATAAACTTCTTTTAATTTAGGTTTATAATATTAAAAATTTTGAAAAATAATCTTAATAATTAGGTTACTTTGTCATAAAACAAAATGTTTTGGTTTTTAAATCCTATTCTTTCACAACAAGGAGGGGAGAGTTACTATAATGTTATTTAATTATAAAAATCAAATAATAAAATTATTCGTGAGTATTAGTTAAAGAGATAGCTCCAGATCCTATTTCTAATATAAATCCTATAGTTAATACAAAGAAGAATATTAAACCTATTACAAATCCATAAGTACTTACTTGATATAAAGTAACAGCTAAAGGGAATAATAATAAAATTTCTAAATCAAAAACTAAGAATAACATAGCCACAATGTAGAAATGTATTTGAAAAGTAGATCTAGTTTGTCCTTCAATAGCTAAAAACCCACATTCATAAGCAGATGCTTTAGCTTCATAAGCATTTTTAGGTGCTAATAAAAAAGTTAAAGCTAATAAAACTAAAGCTAAAAGAGGCATATTTATAAATAAGGTCATTAAATTATTCATGTTAAATTTTAATTATTAAATACAAATATTGATAGTAACTGTACACTATTTAAAATTATTGTAGGTTTAATTAAGAATAATAATATTCCTAATGTTAAACTAGATATTAAGAAACTATGAAAATTATTTAATACTAATTCATTACTTTCTGTAATATCTGATTTAGAATTTGATTCTTCTGTATGTAATACTCTTATTATTTTTATATAATATGATGCACTTATAACACTAGTTAATATAGCAACAATAGCCATTAAATAATATTGACTATCAATAGCAGAATATAAAACATAATATTTAGAAAAGAAACCAATTAAAGGGGGTACTCCGGCCATTGAAAATAAACAAATAGTTAAACTTAAACTTAAAATAGGATTATGGAAGAATTGCCCTTTTAATTGAGATATAAAATTAATATCTGAATTAATTAAGTTATTATTAATTAAATTATTTTTATTAATAACATATCCAAATGCTAATAAGATTAAGAATACGTTTAAATTTGTTAAACTATATTGAATTATATAGAAATATAAAGCTTCTATTGAACTTGCTGAATTTATAGCTAAAGCAATTAAAATAAATCCAACATGAGAAATAGTACTATAAGCTAATAATCTTTTAATTCTAATTTGTGATAATCCAACAACTGTACCTATAATTAAAGATAATAAAGCACTTAATAATAATAAATGTTTAATTTCTACTATTTGGTATTTACTATAATTTAAGAAAAATACTGGTAAGAAATTAATATTATCTAGTGTTAATAAAGTAGTTGAGAAATTTAATCCATTTATTATTTCAAATAATAAGAATATAATAGATATTTTAGGCATTATAGTTAACCAAATAGTAACTATAGTTGGACTATTATCATAAACATCAGGAGCCCAATTATGTAATGGTGCTGCTGCTATTTTAAATAATAAACCTAAGAATATGAATAAAATTCCTAATGTTATACCTAATGAAACTGGTTCATGTAATGTAAAAGCATGTAAAACAGAACTCAAACTATATAAAGATTCAAAATTAGTAATTCCTGAATATGAGTAAATTAAAGCTACTCCTAATAGTATCACACAAGATGACAATCCACCTAATAAGAAATATTTTAATCCCGCTGCAGTAGCTGATTCAGAATCTCTATATAAAGTAGCTAAAATATATACTCCAAAAGATTGAAGTTCTAAACTTAAATACATTGAGATAAAATCTGATGATGATAATAATAATGAAGATCCTAAACAACTAAATATAACTATTAAAGAATATTCAGTAGCTGGGTTATTTGCATAAGTTAATTTATCTGATTCTAAATTAAAATTAGAATTAATTTTGTAACTATTTTTTAATAGATGTTTATTAAATATAGGCCAAGCTATTAATATTAAAGCACCTATAATAAATATAAAGATATCTATTAATTGTGATGTGATAGTTACATGAAATAAACCACTATATATACCTAAACCTGATTCAATTGATTGAATATATAAGGAATTGAAAGAGAAACCTGCGGCATAAATAAATATAATAGCAGTTATTCTTATAAATAAATTAGGAGACAAATTTATTCTAATAGAAGGAATGGCAATAGCCACAATTAATATTAATAAACTAATAAAAACCATTAAAACCTTAAATACCCTTATAATAAAATTATAATAATAAAATAAATTATTTTAAATTATATACACATAATAATAAATTTATTTTTATTATCTTTATACTTTTATGTTTTTTGCACATAATTATATAAATAAAAAATTGGAGGGGGTTTTTAAAAATAAATCTGTATTATTTTTGTTTAATAATTTTTCTACTATAATTATAATATTAGAATTTAGATTTTCTTGAGATAAAAATAGTAGCTACCATTGCTAATAATAATAATATACTACAGATTAATAATAAAGCTGCACCATATGTATATAAATTAAATCCTATAGCTTCAATATGTAAAAAGTTAGTAATAGTTGTATCAGCAATAGAAGGGTTAAATGTAGATAATACATTAACTAAAGATGAATTATTAACTGTTAAGAATAAACTATTAATAATATTAGTAAAATCAAAGAACATAGAAATAATAGAAACATTATTAATTTGGAAAGGTAATATAGTAAATATGATATAAATAAATAAAGAACCTATAGCTAATGCCAATGGGAAATTTTGTGTATATTGAGATCCTGTTTCTAAAATATCTGTTAATTTTATATTAATCATCATTATTACAAATAAGAATAATACAGTAATAGCCCCAACATATAGTAAAAGATAGGAAATACCTATAAATTCAATACCTAATAAAATTAAATAACCAGCAATATTAAAGAAAACTGAAATTAAAAATATAACAGCTAACACAGGATTAGTAGAAGTTATAACTAATAAACTTGAAAGAATAGCACCAAAAGCTAAAATGTTTAATAATAAATTTTTCATATGTAAAATAAAATTTATGCCTACGTTTTACCGTTCGTAATATTTATTTATATATTACAACTAAAGGCTGAATACATTAAATATTAATAGTTTGTATTAATACTTAAGTAGGTTTTACCTAGAATTTTTGACCTTATTTTTTAATTAAAGGCAGAGTTCCTCTTGAACAAAAATCAATAATAAACGTAAATATAATATAGTATAAATAAACAAAAATAAAATTATTTTATAATACACTTATTTACGTACTTATAAATATAAGTTTGTATAAATATAAGTATTTAATCGCTATTAATTGCGAAGTGTGAAGATCAAAGGATAACAGATGGTTAATCACTAACTTAACTATTCTAACTATAATTATAATTGTTTATTTTAAAAAATTTTTTAAATATAATCCTGTTGATACCGATATACTAAATGAACCTCTTCTATTTTTATTAGAAAATCTGGCAGTTTCAACCAATACTGCTTTTTTTCTTGCTAAACTTCCTATTTTTTCAGTTTTAACTGTTTTTCTTGGTACTATTTTTTGTGTTGGAAATCTACCAGCAAATTTAATAGTTAATCCAGTTAAATAACCTGGTATTACAGAGAATCTTTTTCTTTGAATATTAGCAGTAGGTTTAGTAATTAATGCTGATTTATAAATTTTACCTAATAATCTTCTAATTTTAATATTTTCAGAAAAATAAGATAATAAATTAACAATAATATTAGGATCGTAGAAAGGATAATGTAATCTAATTAATTCTAATTGAACAGGTTTATTAAAAATTTTACTTAATAATTGAGATAAAATCTTTAATTTCTGATTATAAATACTTAAGAACATAGAATTATTTTGTAATTTATTGATATTCTCACTATCTTCAGTATATTGAATAGGTTTATTAGAATTAATAAATGCATTATTAAATAATCTTTTAATTCTTTTTTGAGCTTGAATATCTGATATTTTTAATGATTCATTTCTTTTTATTATTATATCAATTATTTTTTTAATCTGTTTTGATGGCATAGTTAAATTTGTTACAACTTCTTTTTGATCATTAAAATTTAATTTATTAAATAATTTAATAATTTTTTGTTTTGAATTAAAATAGGTTGATTTAAATAATATTGTAATTTCTTTTTTAGTTTTATAATCTAACTTATTTAATAATTTATTAATTAGATTTTGACTCCATTTTGCTTTCATATGTTTAGATAATTTTACATCAGGATAAAAAAAGAATTGAATAAATATTTTATCATTTACATATGATATTCTAGGTTGACTAATTAAACATCTCATTGATATAAAAGCTGAATGTAATAAAGTATAAATATTCCTTATTAATCTATTATTATTTAAATTAAATTTATAAATATTATTTTTACTTACAGCTAAATCGGGATAATATTTACTAATCAATCTAATATAATTAATATTTTTTATATTATTATTAGAATTATTATTAACTAATAAGTTTAAAGGAAATTTGATATTATTAATTATATTATTATCAATATATTTATTAATCATATTATTATTAATTTGACTTACATTATTTATTCTTGAATTTATATTTATTAAAGATTGTGTATTTAATTGTTCTTTTGTTATATTTACTAAATTTAAAAAATTATTTATTTTTTGAGCATTTTTTATTTGTTTACTAAAAAATTGTAAACTTTTTAATTTTCTTCTGAAAAATATAATTTTTGTTTTAGAATTATTTTTAAAGAAACCATCAAAATTAGCTATCACATTTGAAGGATTGTGCGCAGACCCTTGATATTTGTTATTCATAGACATAGTTAAATATAATTTTTGTTTTAAACTTGAATAGAATAAAGGAATTATTTTCCCTATTTTTCTTTGATTATTTTCCAATTTTGGTTTGCTAAATTTTTGAGTTATTTTACTAACTTAATTTTATATATTCGAAAAAATATAAATAAAGCGAATTCTTCTTCTATATAATAATAAAAATCTTATATATAATATATGTACTTTATTTACTTATTAATAATCCATTATATATTAATATCTAATGTTAATATAAGGAAGACAATGCTATATAAAAATTATTAAATAATAGCTGAAAAGTAAAAAAAAAATACTTACTAATTTGAGAATCATATAATAATATTGATATTAGATTGTATTTTTAATAATTTAATTATTATTATTTAAAATAATATTGTCAGCTCATACTTTTATTTATTTAATATAATAAATATTAATATCTCTTTTTAAGGAGGGGGTAAAACTAAGATATTGAAGAATATTGAGTTGAAAATATAATAATTATTTTTTTTTTTTAATTAAATATTATATAATAAAGTTGTTACTGACACATGAATTGAATCTAATATGACATTAGGGAATATTCCTAATAAAATTGTAGGTATTAATAAAGAAATTAAAATAATAAATTCTCTTCTAGTAATATCTAATACAATAACATTAATCATATTAGGTGAATAAGTTCCATATGATATTCTATTATATAAGAAAATTGAATAACATGCAGATAATACTATCCCAGTAGCTCCTAATGCTGATATTATAGGATTCACTTCCCATATTCCAATTAAAGATAATTGTTCTCCTAAGAAATTTAAACTTAAAGGTATACCAGTGTTACATAATGTAAAGATAAAGAATAAAATCGTGAAAATAGGCATATAAGTAACTAAACCTCTAATATATTTAATAATTCTAGTTCCTGTTCTTTCATAAATAATTCCACCTACACAAATAAATAAAGCAGGAGAAACAAATCCATGAGCTAAAGCTAATAAAATAGCTCCTTCAACACCTTGTATATTATTAGAGAATAAACCTAAAATAACAACACTCATATGAGCAATACTTGAATAAGCAATAAGAGTTTTAGTATCTTGTTGAATAACTGTAGTTAAAGATGCATAAATTAAAGTAATAATAGCAATAGTTTGAACTAAAGGACCAAAATAATTTGTAGCATCAGGTAAGAAATTAATTAATATTCTGATATAACCATATGTAGCAAATTTTAATATAGTAGCAGCTAATAGAATAGATCCAGCTAAAGGACTATCAGCATGAGCTCTATATAACCAACCTGTGAAAGGCCATAAAGGAGTTTTAATAGCAAGAGCTAAGAAGAAAGCTAAAAATAAAATTTTTTGTGCATCTGCATTAATTTCAACTAATGATAATAATTGGAAATCTGTAGTACCTGCTAAATTAAAAATTTGTAAAATAGCTAATAACATAAATAAAGATCCAAATAATGTATATAAGAAAAATAAATTAGCTGATCTAAATCTAAATTCTCCAGATCCATATACAATTATAACAATAAATAAAATAGGTAATACACTTTCAAAGAATATATAAAATAATAATAAATCTAATACTAAAAATAAAGCTAATTGTAAAGTTTCTAAAATTAAGAAAGCAATTAAAAAAAATTTCAAGTTAGAATTAATATTATAAGCATTAGAAATGATAGCTATAGGAGTAATGAAAGTAGTTAATAATACAAAATATAAAGATATTCCA
>JBBPSA010000073.1:0-17237 GCA_038093355.1 Boletus calvinii | reverse complement strand
CGGGGGCGGGGGCGGGGGATGTACTAACCCACCCCAAAATGGTCCTCCTGGGTGGGTGAAAGGTTGACCGAACCACGAGTGATGGTTACGACGTGGGTGAGGAGGCAAGTGGGGGAATATAGGCGGAGTCGGTACCACACCGGGAGGCGGTCTCGGTATGTCGGGAGTTGTTTCATTAGAAGAAACCTGAGTAGCGTTTCTGGATGCTTGCGAACCAGTGTTCTCCTGGCCACCTTGGGCAAATTCGCCGACTGTGCGGAAAATTCTGTCAAGCGCTTCCGTAACTCGTGCACCAGCCTCTTGCTCGGTGGCGCGGCGAAGCTCCTCAAGACTCCTACCCGTTTCCTGTAGTGCAGTTCTGTGAAGATTCTCCGCAGCGCGCGAGATCGCATCGCGATGGGCGGCCCAGTAGGTGCCATTTGTAGCATTGACGACAATGTTACGGAGGCGTTCGGACAACTCCGGATGAGTAGAAATGACAGTGGAAATGGTAGTCAAGAGTGTGGCAATATCATGTGCAAGAGAAGGAGGGACGCGACGGTCTGGATCAGGCAAATTCAGGGATGGAAGAGGGGGATCCTCATCAAGGACTTCCATCTTTTCCTCTCCAGTGGAGATGGATACATCAGCTTTGAGCGACTGTTCAGCGATCACGGGGGTGCTCTGCGCCTGAGCTGGAGTAGCGGCCCCGCTCCGGGGAAGATGGACAGTAGATCTGGGAGAGAGTCCAAAGATATCTTCGGAGCTCACATCGAAAACATGAACGGGGGGTTTGGCTGGTACTTCGTCACCGATGACAGAGCCGGCGGACGAAACATCGTCTTCTACAGTAGCTGCACGTCCTTTGCCTTTGTTCTTGTTCTGTAGAGGTGTCGGGGTAAAAGTGAGGTCGGAGCGGGAAGCGTTTCCAGGCTGGGTTGCTTCGGACTTGGAAAGGCTGACGTCACTCTCCAGGACCTCCACGAAGGCATGAGGACTCTCAGGAGCATCTCTGGAGAGGAAAAGGCTCCCTAAGCTACCGGGGAGACGCTGCCATTCATCCTCTGCGTCGAAAACTAGGGGCAACACTTCGTGACCACCAAAAGTGTTGCGGAAGTGGGTCTGCTGCGGCGTAGCGCTCGGGAACGATCGGGGCGCCGTGTTGATGGTCCGAATGCTGTCAAGATCATGGACGGCGAGTTTGGTGGCGCCTTTGTGGGAGATAGAGGCTGACGAGTAGAAGTCCTGGAGCTCGTCGTCAGAACTGAGAGTCACGTCATCGCCATCAGAGTCGATGTAGGATACTGCGACATTCTCGATCGCAATACCATACAGATTAGCGATTCTGCCGGAGAGAAGGGCCCATGTTGGCCGTGTCGCGAAAGTGATACGGCGAGTTAAACCGTTCGCCTTGGTGAGCTTGAACTGGACCGCCATACTGGTGGTGGTGATAATGGGTCGGGAAAGAAAGCGTCGCCCTAAGTCGCCCTAATCTATGTGATCATTTAAAACTCCGACGTGCTGCGCGCCAGTGCCAACTGCGGGGACCGTGCGTACTTCCGAGTCAGCAACAACTAGAAATGATTCATTCCGCTAGTCCATATCTAAGATATTACAGTATACTCGCGCTCCTCAAGCAAAAATAGCCAAACGAGGATCAATGGCCGCAGGATCGTTGAGCTATGCAGGAATACCTGAGTGCGATACAGGACCGAGAGTCATAGTACCTACCCTGTAGTTGATATTCAGTGCGCTGATACTAGCAATATCGGCATCCGAGAGGTTGAAGTCATCACATTGTAAGTTAGTAACCAGTCTGCCATGGTCGTTACTCTTCGGAATGACAGCGATGCCGCGCTGAGTCGCCCATCGCAGCAAGATCTGGGCAGTTGCTGTGCGACATGAGACGCGTTACAAACTGTAAGCAAGACAACATACTCTTCTTGTGAGCCGTGGCGATGTTTGCAACATGGTTGTGCTGAAGCAGAGAAGTCGAGTCCTTGCCCATGCCAAGCTCAAGATAGCTCTGAGGGCCAAAGGAGGAGTATGCTGTCACGGCGATTCCGAGGGTCTTGCAGAGGTTAACAAGACCTTCCTGGGTTAAATAGGGATGTAATTCGACCTGGAGCACCTGCGGCTCATACTTGGCGTATCGGAGCACATCGAGGATGATGGATCCCTGGCAATTACTGGATCATAGTGAGACGTGCAGCAACCCCTGGTGAGCCAATTGCGTACCTCAAGCCAATGTTCTTCGCCAAATTTTCGTCAACAAGCTCCTCCATGGCTCCCCATGTCTCCGATAAGGGAGTATTTTCTATTTACTTCATGAACTCGAATGCAGAAATAATAGAGAAATAATACCCACGGAGGTGTACTTTGCCATCATCACCGAGCCACTCGGGAGGATAACGGTGGTCAGGATGAACGTATTGCAGGGAGATGGGGAAGTGGACCAGGAAGAGGTCGAAATAGTCAATACCCCAAAGGTCAAGTTGCATCTTGGCAATTTGTTTCACCTGTTACTTCAATCAAGAGGCGCATCACTCAGGGGCAGATAACATCTTACGTGGTCGTGAGCATGGAATGTGTTCCAGAGCTGTTGTCTTGTCTTGAGTCTACGTGAACATATCAGGCAACTTGTGTGTGACTCGCCTTGGAAGTAATGACTAAAGAGGTACAATTAGTTTGGTCTAATACGTAGAGGGCATGCAACTCACAAATATCTTCACGCTTCACGAGACCATCCGCGATTGCTCGGCGGACACCCTCCCCCGCCTCTTTTTCGTTCCCGTAGTCGCCAGCACCATCAAGAAGACGATAGCCAGCCTTGATCGCATTATAAACCGTCTTAAATGAAAATCAGGCACTGTGGCAGCACTCTAGATCGGTAAATACACACGTCTGCACAAGTAGATCTAGTGACCTGCATTACGGAAATGAGATCGAGACGAACGTTTCATGAGAGTAAAGTTACCTTCCAGAGACCAAACCTTGTATCGGTGCAAAAAGTCTAGTGAAATGGTTCGGTACGAAACAAAGAGACGTACCCAACCAAGGGCATCTACAACTTGTTAATATGTGTCAGACTCGCACATCAGAGTGGGATACATGCCTTTTGCCCGGTTCGCTTGAGCACGACGGCAGCCATTATGGTGGTGATGGATGTTGATAAAGGTTGGATGGGAGTGGGGCCCGAGAATCGACAGGTGCTGAGCCTTTTCTAAGATCAAGATGAACTTACGGCCCGAAATCCAGCGCCGTGTGGGACTTGCTGTTGACCTCATGACCTTGACCGTGACTCGCGTACTGTACCTTTGCTGTACCTGAATATAGACTTGGACTGGTGAAAATCACACCTTCAAGTTGAAACGAGTTTCATCTCAGAGACTTCAAGTTGACTTTGAAAATAATTTCCAAGTGCCATCAACATCCGCCGTGCGTGTCATCCTACTACATTTCAAAGTTCCACCATAAAATTTTTACCGCTAGCCCATGCGCTTCTATATTCTAGGAATCGGGCCCATTGGCTCCCTCCTTGCCCATCATCTCCGGGCAGTACTCCCACGTGCACACTCCGTCACCCTCATACACAAGTCAGTCAGTCAAGCGCGGACTGCCGCTTCCCTTGGTGGCGCAATATCGGTGGAGAACCAGGGCATAGTGCAAACTCGCGACGGGTACGACATGGAAGTTTTCGAGCGGGGCGACTACTCTGGTGCTGGGATACCTTTCGATTCCACCTTTTCCGGGGATAATGTCAAACGCTATTCACTATCATTCGAAAACCCAAGGACCGACCCTATCGAAACCCTCTTCGTCGCTACCAAAGCGCAAAACACCATGAACGCCATTTCTCGCATGCTTCCCCGTCTAACGCCTAGAAGTACAATCGTGCTACTCCAGAATGGGATGGGTATCTATGAAGATCTCGTGCAAAAGCTTTTCCGTAACCCGGAAAGCAGACCTCACTTTATCCTGGCTTCGAGTACGCATGGTGCCTGGCTCAAGTCACCATTACACGTCGTACACGCAGGAGTCGGCGACATCGAGTTTGGTATCATTCCTGATAGCCGCGGACGGGACTTCGAAGCGTCTCTGTCGGAAGAGTGCAAGCCACAGCACGAACGAGAACTCAGTCTCGACGATATAGCGCGTCAAGGCGAGACCTCTTATGACCAGTATTCCACTTTACGCAACACAGTAACTGTGCTTGGCTCCCTCGACGGACTGGCCTGTAAATGGAGACGGATATCAGACGTACAGCTTACAATACGCAGGAAGCTCGTCGTGAATGCCGTAGTAAATCCACTCACAGCAATCCTCGGTTGCCGAAATGGTGCTTTGTTCAAAGATGAGGCATCCAAACGAATGCTACAGGACATTTGCACGGAAGCCGCTGCCGTCTTTCAGGCGCAGCTAGAAGCTGACACACAGGCCTTCCTCGGTTCTCTTCCTCCAGATGTAGAGAGGAGTCAAGCTCCTTTGGGCCGGATGCCACACGATCTCCAAGCTGACGCGCTCATACAGGAAGTCAAACGGGTCGCCCAACTAACGAGAGGGAACATCTCGTCGACACTATCTGATATAAGGAAGGGCAGACCAACTGAGATGTCCTTCCTAAACGGTTATCTTGTTCGTCTTGGGAGACAATACGGCGTTCCAACACCCGTGAATTCATCTTTGCTCAATATGGTCAACATGCGAAGCGCTATTCCCATCGACCAGATGTTCTAAGTGCTACCGAACTCGGGTTTGTCCATTCGCACAGGGATACCAGGATTCTACTCACGCCAAAATTATACAGTCTGGCGTAGGATGTAACGATACATTACCCACCTCACAATGTATGTCGCTACTTGCTTTGTAGGCCATGGAAACTCATCAACGGTAGGCTACTTAATCATCATATGATTTAAAGAATAGAGCAGTAAAATTTAGACGGCGATGAAGTATTGGATATCATTGTTCTCCATCAAAAACGGACACCGGGTAGTGAACGACCAGCCAGTCTTGGACTTCCATGTGGTTTGATGTTGGTCAACTTTTTGCTTGCTAAAACGTCTTTATCTCCCTACTTCAGCAGCATTATAGCGACGACTTTGCTTATCTTGGCGGTTTTCAACTAGGACGGATTTCCCGAGTTGTGTTGTATGAACCGAGGTATGATACATCAATGTCTGTCGATCAGCCGCTACAGTACCCTGCAGTCGAGACGGAAAAATCAAAATCACCGGACCTGCAACGGTTCGGCAAACATCGTCTGGGGAAGGGCCGTATATATGTACCTACTATTCGGATCGCGTGTCGGACAGCGCAGTGACCGTGACAGACTACAATAATTTTGCAAAGGGAGCCTACAGACGGCTGCAGTCGAGTCGGCGATGCTGAGGATGAATATATACGGGATCCTTCCAGTGACACGACTCGGAATCGACGCCCAAGTCGCTGCTTATGCATATCAAAGGACCAATCTTGATCCCGCCAACTCCAAATCCCACGTTGTGATCGTCCACTGGGCTAGTTATACTACCTCCCCCCGTTCAACTGGAAAGTCAGGCTACTAGTACTAGCCTGAGCATCATGGCGCTAAAAGAGTTACCCTTCGACGTCTATGTGCAGATTCTCAAGCAACTTCCCACATCAGCTCATTCAGGTGAAGGCCCAGGAACGTTGATTGCGTGTCTCCAGGCGAATTCGATTCTCCGGAGTGCAGCCTCTATCGCCACGGTCTGGGAACCACACTATCGTGTGCGATATACGATCAGCCTTCCTGCAAGTGAGCTTTCACGAAAACAAGTGTTAGGCGATGACTGGAAGGCGCTTTATATGGAGCGCGTCCGTCTTGACAGACAGGCCATCAAGATTCTGGATGACATTATCATGGAACGTGATGGTCGGCTGGAGAGAGCAAGAGAGGTAACAGCTACGCTATCATACGATGTCTGGAATGCATTGGCCGCGGAAGCTCAGTGCCCTATTCCTGAACCTTTCCGTGGTATCTATGATAGCAATGAAGGCAAAGTTCCTCGGCACGCTATTCCACGCCGCTTCTGGGCACGATCCTTACTGGGCACTATAGCACGCAGCTATGCAGTGAGGACATGGAGTGGTGTCAGGGACGAGGAGGATAACAGTGCCTACACGCTCGAAACCGCGATCGCTTGTCTATCGTCATATTTTGCTCACCCCCCAATGGAGGTAGGTCGTGAACGTACTGTATCCTTTTCCAAAACTCATTATGATTCATGTGGTTTCGTCAAGATCTCGTCTCTGCTCGACGGCTTCAGTGACCTCTGTCGGTCATATCTTGCAGATAAGGGCATCTCGACAGTTCCTCACGAGTTTAATCACAACGAGAGCGCGTTATGCTGTATACCGACATCAATCTGTGACTTTCTTTGGGAACGCGGATTTAGAGCCGCAGAGCGTGAGCTACAAACTGACTTGAATATTGTACTCTCATGACAGCACATCGCAGACTCTCGATTCAACGCCTTCAACACGCGATTTCCCCACTGGTTCCTCACCACGCACAAAGACACCATTCCAATTTCCCTGGTATACATTTTCGTATGCCTCGCTCGCCGCCTGGGAATAAGGGCATCTCCCGTCGATTTTCCCGCAAGAGTATTAGCTATCGTCTCATCTCCCGAACCCACTGTGCCCGATATCATCGTGGATGTCTTTGGTTCTCGAAGCAAGGCTATACTATCGCTTCAAGAAGACATTCCTCGTTTGCTCATGGACGCAGGTATCACCCCCTTGCCCGTCACGCGCTACATCCGGCCGGCCAGCACGGCTTCCATGGTTGTCCGCGCATCAAGGAACATCCTTGCCTCGTTCTCGTTCCTTCCACCAATAGAAAGTATTTCTGAAGGGGATCTTCATACCGCATTCTATGTCGGGCTCACCATAAATTTAATTTTCATGAACGACAGGAGGTACCTTTTGAACATCATGAAACACATCGCCCGCTTTCCGTTAGATATCTTCTCCGTATTGACCGACGCTTTGGCGCCAGGTCTTAGCCTACCCATCCAAGAGCAGCTTCTGGCCAGTTGCAAAGCAGCACACGAGGACGAGGATGAAGCTGCGGCTTCCGTGACGTTGCGGTCCAAACTGTCAATCCACATTCAACACTTTGTGGGAATGATTTTCAAACATGCCAGATATGAATATATAGGATATATATACGGGTGGGAGGTGAGTCTCTCCTCACGGTGCTAGTGAATGTCTGACCGATGTTCTTGCAGCCGTCCTGCATGGCTTCCGAAGGATGGATAACATCGATGAACGTTGATTCACTTCCTCGTGGGCGGCATCAGCCCTTCTATCACATCTTTACCCAAAGCGGGTCAGTCCGATGTGAGTCCTCTCTCGACGGTCTGCAGAATTGGTATTGACAAAGGACTGTAGATGTGGCAGAAGAAAATATCAAGCCAACCACGCTAAAACCTTATGCATACCGTCAACTACTCGAGCATGCTCCTGAAGCGGGTCGATATTTTGAAGGACTTGTTCAAGCGAACGACAGAGCCAGGCTACTTCTAAGCCCAGAGCTCCTTTCTGCTTACCCCGAAGATAATGCTATTGGCGAGAGGTGGGTTACAGAAGGCACGACAGATTGACATCAAGAGTAGTACGTCTATGTACAAGTACTATGAATACAGTTCCTCATTCGACTATCAGGGAAGTAAATTCTACGCTTGGTATGTACGAGAAAAAGAGGTAGCGCAAAGAAAGGGAGATTATTACGACTCGCAGGCCAGTGAGAAGCGTTGTCTGACGATCACCAATAACCCAAAGTGGTTCCGTCAAAGCCAATCTCAACCCATCTTTCTACGTTCCCCACATTCTGTTCTTGTTGTTCATCGAGGCCTTGGAAGCCGAGCTTGCGGTATACTTTGCGCGCAAACTTCAACTCCATCGAGTTCCCGACGTAAAGGACGACGCTCTTCCCCTCTTGGATAATTCTAGCGAGAAGAGTCAGAATATCGGAAAAACCCATAAGGCATAAGGTGCTCACTCTTGACAGACACGGTGTAGAAGCCGTGCTGCACAACCACTCCTCCTCCATTTCTCTCCTGTGAAAACCTTTGTGACTGCTGTCACGTTTTCCGACTCTCTAGTAGTGGCAACAAGGCATCCAGTCTCCCACTCTTCGTCCCCCCTCTTGATCATGTGCACCCAAACCTGTCGATCGGTAATCAACGCTCTGGCCTCCAACTCGGCACGTTCGTCATCAAGTATATAAGGCGGCTATTGGCTCAGAAGGCATTAGAACCATTTTCCAGCAATGCAGGCAATACTCACCGAGGTGTAAGAAAATCCCTTGCAGAGGGCTTTGACCCCGTCCAGATTGGATATGTCTGCACGACGGAGAGCGATGAGGAAGTCCTCGGACTCTGGAAGAGGGGAAAACGAAGCTGAGGACCTGTTGAGTGTCTCGCTGGTGCAGAAAGTGAAGGTCGCGTCGTAGTAAAGATCCTTGAGAGCCCGGATGCCGTATTGCTCGGACGTGTGCTTCTCGAAGACTTCGGCGAACTGCTCCGCCACCTGGGCAACGGAAAACACAGAAAACACCCTTTGAGGAGGGACCTCCTTGAGCAGACAGAGAACAAGCTGTAGTAAAGAATCGGCTGTATGGTCTGCCTCTTGGGCGAGCTGGGCGGAGGATTTGGGGGTGTATATGAAGATTGGGTAGTTTCCTAATCTCCCCTTTGTGCAAGAAAGCACAAATTCGACGTCGTTGCTTGTGTCATCACATAGGATGATCCAACGTTGGTCGTCGCCATCTTCGCGAGGGAAGTACCGCGCCTTCTCCGCAAATGGGAGAATGATATTCGCAGCCTGTTCATTCTGTCTCAACGCGGCCCAAAATTCCGCTGGAAGGTCGGTAGCGTGGTTGTATGCGATCGCTCTACAACGGGGGATAGTAGACATGATTGGGATCGAGAAAACTTGGTGTTGTGAGGATGACCATACCGCAACGGTTTATATGAGAGGAGACTGGACAGGAAAGCACGGAGGAGCAGAATGCAACGGAGGATAACATCGTTCCAGAGTCCATGGAGCCACTTGAATTGAACGTTTAAGCCATCCTGCACAACCAGAAATGATAACGGAGCGTCGGTAACGTTCAGCGGATCCGGCTTTTGGAACGGTGAGCGCCACAAAGGGCAGGATAATGAGCAACGTTAAGAGCCACGGAAGGAGTGCCGACTCGGAGGCGTCCTGTGCTACCGCAAGAAGCGAGTAACGGTACGACATCTGAGCACTACAGTAGACAGCGGGGACATTTTGTATCTCGCTCTGCGAAGGGTGGCCAATGGGCGATCTGACATTACCTTGAAGAGACAATGCAAGGACTCGAAGATGATGGATGCTAACCACTGCGGAACGTTAACACAGCCACATTCATTCCTCGACTTTTGGCCACTCTCAACCCACAGGGCAATCATGGAGGCAGACCACCAAGGCCCTGTGGCAGCAGTGGCCACGAGCCAAGCCCCTCATTGATCAGCGACATACAAACGAAACTTCTATGTATCAATCATGTCCGTCCGTTCCATTCACCCCTTTCACCTACCCCCCGGGAACGCTGGACGGAACAATACTTTCGATGACCTTCAAAATAGCCAGCAGCCGCTCCTCATTGTGTCTACGCCCAACGAGCTGCAGGCCGATGGGCGCGTTGTCATACGTGGACGCGTCCCACTGTTCCGCGATCCGCATCTCTATCGGGTTCCTCGGCGCGTGTGGGAACGGAGCGAGTAGAGGAAACTGAGAAGCTGTGTATTGGCCCGCAGGAAACACGATGGCTGGGAGGTCCAACAAGTTCCAATGCGACGAATATGCCCACCAGCATGTTGTGTCATGGGGTGGCGCTAGTGTTGGTGCAACGGGGCATAGGATGGCATCCACGGGGCGACCCGTGGGACCCCTAGTCGCATTCCAGTGTTTCAAAGCCTTGGCACGGAAGATTTCGCGCTCAACGTTCAATCGAAATATTTCGTCGACGGTGAAAGGGCGAGGGTCCTGAATCTGATCGAGGATCCATTTGGTTTGAGGAACTGGGGGCTCCCCTCCGTCACGAAGAACCTGGTGGTACTCTGCACCGCCATCCAGGAAGTAGAGCTTTAACTGAACGCCATCGTCAATACGTTGCTGATTTAGACTGGACGGAGCTTCTCACAATCAGCTCCCACCCTTTTTGATGGTCCAGCGGCTCCCACGGCACGATTTCGTGACCAGCTTTCTTTAGTTCTGCCTCATATTTCTCCATTGCCTGCGTGATCGGTGGGTGTGGAGCCACGACACCATCATCGTAGAGGATGGCTATGGTTAACTTTTCCGGTAGACCTTGCCCCTGGGCGACATCCACCTTCCATGGCATCTCGAGAAGTGGTGGCTCGGAAAGCCATGGCTCGGCGTCCAGCATCACATTGCAGAAAAGTTCAAGGTCCCTCGCCGATTTGGCTAGTGGCCCCACACAGCCCACGATCGCATCCATGCCGTCATGTGAACCAAGGAGCCCGGAATGAGGCAGGCGGGCAACTGAGCCTTTGAGGCCATACAAGCCGCAGTATGCTGCAGGAATCCTGACACTTCCACCAATATCCGTGCCGACCCCCAGAACACTTCCGCGGCAAGCTATAAGGGCACCCTCTCCTCCGCTGCTGCCCCCACAAGTCAGTTTTCGGTTGTATGGATTGACAGCCCGCCCAAAGATATTATTGTTCGTCTCCAACGACTAGAAAGAGTGTGAATATTCGATCAATTGATCACGCGGACTGTTTGCTTACAAGCAAGGTTTGAGGGTTTTGCGTTTTGACGTATATGATCGCTCCTGATTTCTTTAGAATTTCGACCACGAGGGCATCATCGTCGGCCTTTTTCTTGGTCGCCCATGCTGAACAGGGGTAAGTTACCGCCCTGTATGCCGAAAGGGTACTGCACTTACCGATGTAGCCAGTCGATGTGTCTAGGCCCTTTACCTTGATGTGATCCTTGATCGAGACCGGTAGACCATGGAGTGGACCGACGACTTGCCCGGTTTTCTCGAAATGTCGATCCAGTTCTTTAGCTCTCTCAAAAGCATCCTTGAGACAAGATTCCGTCAAACAATTGGTCACATCGTTGGCGCGGATCGCGACCGTGACAAATGCTGTCAAGACTTGGGTCGACGTATAGACACCTTTCCTGATGAATTCGGCGAGGGCTGTGGCATCGCAGTTTACGATGGCCTTCTGCTCGTCGGTGAGTGCCGCCTGGGGGTATGCTTGGACGTTGACAACATCGACATCAGGTGCGAAGTCGCCAGCAGCAAAGGTGAATTGGCACAGATTATCTCTGCGATGGTCCTGCTTGCAGGCGGCCACATCTTTAACCGACGGAGACGGTGTGTGAGGCATCGTAGTGCGAGGCGATGCTATTCAGCAAACCGATACTTTTGAGGGCTGGAATTTTCTTTTTGATTGGCGACCGACTTGCTGTATAAAAGGCAGTGGCAGGAAATCTGATGTATAGGGCTGTACATTCTTCGGAAATGTTTTTATTGGATGACATGAGCAACCTTCTAGAATTCGGATGTACACGATCCATTACTGGGGAGCTCACAGGTTCGGGTGACATGCCATGCCAGGAGAAGTGATTGGACGTCGTGACTTTTTTGCTTGCTCCATTGGGTGATACGTTTCGGAGCGTCGGAATCTCGGAGACACAACTCCGAACGACCCTCATGGCTACACAACTAGCGCGTCCTCATACTCACCTTTCAAATCGCGCCAAGGTCCGCTCTGCTCTAGAGCGCAAGCCCGTCTTCAGGAGCGTCTTGGAGAATCCATTTCAGATAACTTGGTGTGTTCCATTCCAATACTGTTGAAATACGCGGCCAACCACCCCAGGCCATCGGTCCCAGTGAATATCCAAAACGTCTTTCTAGCTCACCTCGTGGCTTCTCTTGAGAACATTTCTCCGCGTCCCCGTGCGTTTCAAAAAATTTCACACAAAACGCGGGACTCGGGAGACATCACCGAGGTCGAGCCTGGCCACACCCAGGGTAACCCTGTGCCCTCATGGGCGTGTGTGGACAGTGTATTCGGCGCTTCATCACATCCCGTCATCGGAATCAATGCAGTCACCAAGGCGCTAGACTTTCAGCTTCGCCTCATACGCAAACATGTTGTTGTGGATAACCGCCCACAGACCACTGATCAGCTGCCCTCACATCCAGCGCCACCCCCAATAGTAGTCGTATTTGTTTGTTGCGCCGACGTGGATCCAACCGCATTAATCGATCATATACCATACCTGGTAGCTGGATGCAACTCCCCCAAGAATGTAACGCAACTGATCAGGTTGGTTCCACTGCCAAAGGGTTCCGAACCCACGATCTCCCAGATTCTCGGTGTCCGGAGAGCTGCAGTCATTGCATTTCGAGTATGGGGTCATAACCGCAACTGGGGTGTTCTGTTACTCATCATGCCTTGCTCAATTTCATAGCGTGGATCTCCCTTGATCGAAACAGCCCAGAACATTATGGACTCCATTCCCATTGTTAGCACCCCTTGGCTCTGCCCCTCAGACACTCAGGACACCCCACAACTTGTGCCCACGCACATCAAGCAGCTGTGTACAACTGCCCCAAAAGACATGAAAGGCGCAAGAGAACAGAGGTCGAAAGCAAAGGCAGCAGCAAAAAAGAATACGCCAAGTTCCTCTCGGGCAATACGGCGGAAACCTCGCGTGAAGTTGACAACCGGGCCGGAGAGTACTGCGTAAAATGGACATTCAAATTGTCAAGAAAATTGGAAAAACGGCTTGGATGGTTCCTGGTTTTGTTTCAGCAGGCAGCGAGTTGGCTAGCATTTCTAAGAGAAGCATACGGTGAAAATATCCAAAGCACAAAGGGATACGCCAGTAACGTTTCGCTGTGTTTGGGATCGAGCTCGGACGCCCACTTTGCGAAGGGTTTGTGTAGGCGTATACATAGTAGTACATAGTGTACGTACACTGAGGCAAGGCAGCTGTAAAACTGCCATCTTTGACTGCAGACTGACTGGCCAAAGTAGACACAAGATAAAGGCAAGCCCATCTGGCAAGTGTATCGATTCTCCGACTTTCACAGCCTTTTCTATTTTCGTTGTTCTACACTGCAATGTTCATAGCCATTGTAGGCACACGTGGTGCTGGGAAATCAGCGGTCGAGGATTACCTCGTCTCCAAAGGCTTCAATTCGGTGCACCTCGCTCGGCAGGATCTCGTCGAGGTAAGTCCAGCCCAGCTCTTATGTGCTGTCCTGTCGACTCCGTGCCGCCGCTGCATAGCCTCACATTGTCACACTTACTCGGACTCATGTGTCGCCTGTACAACACTCTGAAACTTGGCCATTACGGTCCCCACTATCGGACACTTCGGAGAGGCAATCCTTTCTCAATATGAACTCTCCGGTGTTATCGGTGTTCCCTCATCGTTCCCATCCAATGTCATTTGCCTCTCCTGAAGACCTTCTCGACCATGTCACCCGGAATTGGCGGAAAGATTTCGTGACCGTCGATCTGACCTCAAGCCCCATTGTCGGTCTGTTTGCTAAGCGACCCTTCTTTTTACTTGTGAATGTAGATGCTCCCTTGCTACAACGTTATCGTCGATTGCAGGGGTACGTCTTCCTGGTGGATTGTCTCTAGGCCATGCTGGAAACAATCTCAGCCCAGGCTCTCCATCACTGGAGGAATTTGTTCGTGAAGACGACGAATGCGTCTTCGGAACTGATGAGAATTCTCCGAGCTCAGATGAAAACCCACCACCGGGTCTTCGTGGAATGAACCACCTGGTGAAACTCAATATCACCAACACGTTCCAGTCCCTATCAGAGCTACATCTTCACTTAGATTCCCTTGATATGACAAATACCGAACGACTGCGTCCGCAGTGGGATACATATTTTATGGCATGAGCTCTCTTCCCTCGGAATACTCGTCCGAAATTGACCGTATCTGGTTCCCAGACCCTCGCTGAGTTGGCGTCTCAGCGCTCGAATTGCATGAAGCGCCGGGTCGGTGCCATCTTGGTCCGCGACAATCGCATCGTTGCCACAGGGTAGGTCATTCGTGGGCTTCAGGGCCTCAGGCCTTGGTCATATTCCGATCGGACTTGCTTCAGATACAATGGCACCCCACGTGGCGTGACAAACTGTCATGATGGTGAGTGTCTGGCTATCAACAAACTTCCGTTGCTATTGATCGTGAATTCAGGGGGCTGTGTACAGTGTAATCAAACCTCAAACGCTTGTGACGTTGATTGCCTATGCTTGCATGCGGAAGAGAATGCTCTGCTGGAGGCGGGTCGTGATCGAGTGGGCACCAACGCGATATTATATTGCAACACGTTTGCGCAGCATCTTACTTTCCTTTACCCTTTCTAACGCCGCGATTTAGATGCCCGTGCCTCAAGTGTACGATCAAAATAATACAGAGTGGCGTTAAGAAGGTCATTTACAACCTGAGCTATAAAGTGTATGTGTTTTCAATATCTTATCGCCGGCCGTCTAAATGGATTGTGGCAGGGACGAGGCATCAGCGGGGCTTTTCCGAGAAGCAGGTGTTGAGATCCGGCGCCACGTTCCACCAGCTACATCATGATTCCAATTATTCAGTCCCGCTACAAATGGTGTTACTCTCTCAAGATGAGAGTCACGTTGTTGTCGATATCCCATTTTACTTCTTTCAAGAAAGCAACGTCACATGTTACACGTCCTGATGTGGCCATGAGCGCTAACCAGACGGCGTCTTTGTTACCCTTCCAGAACGCCTGATACAGCTCCCTTGCACACGCCTGGAGTTCTTCGTGTGCTTCGCGGTGCAGAAAGCGCCGGAAAAGCAGAATAACCTCCCACCCCGAGGCATCTGGCATGTGGACTCCAGTTACAGCTGCTGTCATGGTCTTTACGATGGACCGATATAACCGGTGCGAATGAGTGTATGCTGATTCTGTTCCGACAGCACCACGACCCCGGCGGGCGAGAGCGCTTTGCCCGTCCGCGGCCTCGAGCTTTTTCAAGATGGTGACAAATCGGGGCCAGATGTCGTCCCAGATCCTTCGGCCCATGAAACTACCCACATGACAGACCAATGATTCGACCAGTGCTGCCGCAGCACTAACAACGAAAACTTCTGCGTCGCCGAGCCGGTTCAGGATATATGGCCAAGCCTGATGGACGGAGGGAAGAAGTGCGGATTCGGACAGCACTGGTGTAGCGGATTTCAGGAGGAGCAAGATCCGGGCCCGGATGACAGGTGAGCCATGAGTAAGAAAATAGATGGAGCGTGACACCATTTGCTTAGCCAAAGCCTGGGCAGATGTGAGCGGCTCTTCCTCATCAGGGTTACTTTCTTGCTTGATCTGATCTCCTACCCCTTCATCCTTCTCCTTGTTAAGGTCACCCCAGGCTTGGTGGGGGGCAGAACCATAGTCGGTGTCATCGTACTCCTCCGAAAGATCGTTGCGATGAGAGACCCAATCCAGGAGTGAGTTGAGACTGTGGACTTTCAACGACGCGAGAGGGTCCTCCTTCGGTGCATCTTTGACGTGAAGCTCGTCATGTTCGATAACTGTGATGACCTCTCCTAAGACTTCCACTAGGCCTTCGACGAGTACTTCGTATCCATGGTACTCATCAAGTCTGTCGAAACATTCTTCCACCACGTCCCCTGCCTTCAGGACAACGTCACTACCGACCAGGCGTACCAGTATTACCAAGACCTTGGTAGCGTCAACATCAAGCCACCGGCGGCCCAGACGACGGGACACTGCGTCAAGGGCATAGTCAAAATGCGAGAATAACAGGTTCGCGGGTGATGCATAAGAGGTCGCGTTGGCGATAAAGGTGACAGTAGCGAGTGCGGTGAGAGAGAGATGCGGCGTTGGAGAGACGACAGAGTGAAGGATGGGATACAGGACGTGTACAAGGAGTGGCGTGAACTTGGCCTGTAAGATGCTGGCGCTGATTGCGAGGAGATGAAGGCAAAACGTCTTGTGTAACAAGGGTTGGAAATTCAAGTCAGGGATCGCGAAGCGACGGGGTTCTGCGATCTCTACTGTAGCGCGTATTACGGACAATCCCTTCGTGAATTCCGTTCGCGGATGGGAATCATCGTCCTGTAGGTCAGACGAGGGACTTGCGGTCTCGATGGGTTCAATGGTCCACAGGTCTGCGATGTCTCGAGCGAGTCCTCTAGCGAACCTCTCTAATTGCTTAGTGTGTGTCGTGACGGGCTCCGAGGGTTGGTCCCCGCCGTCCAGATAGGTACCACTGACACCTTCCAACAGTCGACCCGCGCACCAGAGAGCAGTCACAGCGGTGCGCGATTCGGAAGTGCGCCCCGTACTGGTAAACCACTCAATCGCGTAAAGGCAGTTGTCGCCGCTTGCGCGACCTAATGCTCTGAACATCCTTGCTAGGGCATCACTTGCAGACCTCGAGAGCACATTTTTGAAGACGACTTCAGGGAAAATGATCCTTTCTGCTGATTTGGGGTCACTTCCCAGAAAGAGTTGCGCACCAGGTGCATGATGAACTGTGACAGGAGGAGTTCTGAACTCTAGAACTGAAAGTAAGGTCCAGCCCCATCGTTCGATGCCTCCGCTGGGACCAAGGAGAAGATTTAATCCAAGTAAAAGAGATGAAGACCCAAGGGTTTTCGAAGCAGTGGATGGGGCTAGCCGACAGATCGCTTCCACCTGACCAGCGACGTGTTCCACTTTGGAGTCCGCCTGAGAGCCAATCCAACGGGGCAAAGAGCTGAGACCATCTTTGGCAATCTGTACCAAGGTCTGCAGTAGTGAATGGCCCACAGAAACACATGAGAGGAGGTCAAGGATGGAATTGTTTGCGAGTTCGGTAACCTGCGGATAAGACGAATTGGACAGCGCGAGTAGCCACGATAGCAAGAGAGGTTGTGATTGCGGAAGCGTCAATGAAGTCGTAGCTAAAACTTCTTTCGCCATATTTGCTAGTGCGATCGACGCAGAAGGTGTGGGATGATTGATTAATGGAGCGAGTGTATTCAATGCGATATGAAGCTGGGAAGTAGAAGCCCTTAGCCAGGAAGAGGTGCGTGTGACCAAATATGGCACCGACGTCGTTGGCTGGGGCTCTACCTCTGGTGCATCGTTGAAACGCGCAAAGTCTTCAAGGTCGACGGCGCTGCGAATCGCGTCGTCCGCAATGCACACGGCATCTCCGATAGAGAGCA
>JBBPSA010000072.1:0-17337 GCA_038093355.1 Boletus calvinii | reverse complement strand
GACGACGCGGGCCCTGGTTGCCTGGCAGATACCAGCTGGTGGTGGTCAAAGCGGGCGAGGCACTGGCAGGCTGCCACGCTGTCCGGCTGATAAAATGAGGATACGCTCTTTGGCAGTCCATTTCAACATCGATGGAGCAACGAAAACGTGTCCTACCCACGTTCACTCTGCGCTCTCCTTATCGAAACATGTTTATCTACGCATCAATCAGCTTCCCATCCTCTCCCTCTTCGGCTCCCTTCTTCGTCGGCTTCCGCCCATAGAACTCCGCAATAATCTTCGGGTTGATGCGGTTCAACTGCTCCTTCGGGAAGATGCGCAACAGCGTCCACGCCAGGTCCAGCGAATCAAAGATCGTCCGCGACTCGTATGGTCCTGTACACTCCACGTGAGAACGTGCCACCCCACATCTCATCTCGCTCACCTTGCCCGACGAATTGCCGCTCAAACTTGTCCAAGAATTCCAACGCCAGCTTGTCCTCGGCCGACAATGCCTCCTCCCCGACCACCGCCTTCATTGCCGCCGCGTCTCGCCCTATCGCGTACTTGGCGTACTACACACACGTGGCCTCGTGAATAAAATGCATCATGGACCGGAATCAAGGCACAACACACCAGCTGGTTCGATACGTCACCATGGTCTTTCCTCGTGAGTTTCTCGCCGATCGCACTCTTCATCAGCCGCGAAAGTGATGGCAGCACATTAATGGGGGGATATATTTGTCTGTTGTGCAATTGACGATCGACGAAAATTTGCCCTTCGGTAATGTACCCTGTCAGGTCAGGAATGGGGTGCGTTATGTCTGCATGATCGGTTTCAGCCAGCGGAGCTTGGGAACGGTGGAAAAGAAGCACCGTCGTTCGGCATGGTCAGGATGGGAATTTGGGTAATCGAACCGTTTCGCCCCTCCACACGTCCAGCACGTTCGTAGATGGTCGACAAGTCGGTGTACATGTATCCCGGGTACCCTCGACGGCCAGGTACTTCTTCACGGGCTGCCGATACCTGCCATTAGAATATGAGTAGACCACGACAACCAATGGTTCATGCTATTCAAACCCACTTCACGTAGCGCGTCTGCATACGACGACATGTCAGTTAATATTACCAACACATGTTTCTCCAATTGGTAGGCATAGTATTCGGCAGTCGTCAACGCAAGTCGTGGCGTAATGATACGCTCAATCGTTGGATCGTTGGCCAGGTTAAGGAACAGCGTGACTCGATCAAGACTTCCGTTGGACTCAAAGTCCTCCTTGAAGAACCGTGCTGTTTCCATGTTGACACCCATAGCGGCAAATACCACCGAAAAGTTATCTTCATGACCATCGTGCACATCCTTCGTGGGACGTTTCACCAACCCGGATTGACGTACAATTTGCGCAGCAATCTGACGTTAGTGTCAGAGATAGGCATAAAGAACCCAATGTTATGGCTACCTCGTTGTGTGGTAGACCTGCGGCTGAGAAGATAGGAATCTTCTGTCCGCGGGCAATGGAGTTCATGGTGTCGATTGTGGAAATCCCAGTTTGGATCATCTCCTCAGGGTATATCCGGGAATACGGGTTGATCGGTGAGCCTGAACTAAACCTTGTAGAGAGACGCGACGCGATTGCGGCGGAACAAACCCACCGTTGATGTCGAGGTAATCTTCTGCAAAGACTTTTGGGCCTTGATCGATAGGGTTGCCGGAACCGTTGAAGATGCGACCCAGCATGTCTTCGGCGACGGGGAGTTTCATGCTGCTGCCCGTAAACTCGACGTGAGTCGCTTTGACGTCTACCCCTGATGTGCCCTCGAAGACTTGTACGATAGCTTTTTTCCCCTGGACCTCCAGGACTTGACCACCTCTCTTGGAGCCGTCCGGCAGGGTCAACTGCACAATCTCGTTGTATGAAGGGAACTGATCCGGAGTTAGTCGCCGTTATCGCGTCAAGCATCTCGCGGTCCTTACCTTGACATTGTCGAGTACAACAAGCGGCCTGCGAAGAAATCGATTAAGTGTGGATGGACACATTTTAATTTGGTTTTTACCCGTTGATGGCAGATACAGTGCGATAATCTGGAGAAACGGGTCAAGACAGGAACGGACAAGTCATAGTAAACACACCGAGATGAGGTTGCACGCGATATTCGCGTGTCACCGCGGCGGCGTTGATTGCAGCTAATTCATTGTCACTGATGCGAGGGTCGACGACCATGACGTGTGTTATGTTGCACTCTCCAAGTTGTGGTCGCGCCAGAGTCGGATGGACAAGCACGTAGCCGAAGTTCACACGCCCGAAATGGCTCGGCACTCTGTCAGCGATACCCTACATGGGTTGAATCGTGTTATTATATTACAACGCGTTCATTCCTGACGCAAGTGCATCCACCAGGCCTCGTGCCACATCCTTCACCCTGTCCACATCCCCGGACGACCTGTTGAACACGCCTTCAGCTCCACAACTCAGGACAGAAACCATTTACCAAATCGATGACGCACCATTCCGTTTCGAGAAGAATTTCCTCGACTCGCTCGTCAGGTTCCCAACCTAGATCCTTGCTCTGCAGCACCATGTATAGGTGCTCGGCAGTACTCGATCGAACCTGAATAGGCACATATGATATAATTCACTACCCGACGATCGGGAAAATGCATACTCTGGGGTAAGGATGAGCAAGGAACTCGACGATTTTGGATAAGCACGTTTTCGCAACCGAAGGAAGCGTCAAGAGGTTGATAACTCTGTAACACCGCCATTTTAGCAGTTCGTCTCGGTACAACCCGCATTAATGAAAATGTGACTCACATCTTCATCGACTCCTGGAGCCTTTGGACATTCTTGACACGCAACACGTTTTTGCAAGAAAGTGACAACAAGGCCTCGACACTACACAATATCAGCTGGAACGAACGCCACTGGAATGCAGCCTGCTTACCATGCGGCACCCCTCTCCGACTCCGAGAGAGACACCCAGGCATCCTCCTCAAACAACATGTTGAATGTCTGCAGCACTGGTATTACGACATTGTTGGAAGTCGGGTTTGATTGAGCCAAGCTGACGAGGTCGCTTGCAAATCCTGAAAGATCGTATTCCACCTCAGAGATACTGGTCAGCGGTAGTGTTTTCGTATAATTAGCGAGGCTCGATGATGCAGGGCGTTGCTAAGCCAATAAAATGTAAGCCTGTGGTCGACGTCCGCTGCAGCGGAGAGCGACATACTGTGCTGCCCGTCCTCGTGGCGACGCTCAACACTAAGCCCCTTAACAGCGATCTCCGATATTCGGGAATCTGCAGGATCTTGACAGCTTTCGGGAACAACCACCCACCATCACTCCAGCTATTGTTGTCATTGCCGCTCTCTCTGCAGAAATTTGTTTATCAAATGCCTCTGCTCGTTCAGGAAATTACTCACACGAAAAATAACTCTTGCATCAGATCGATATTTTTAATCCTCCACCTTTCTGCACGTTCCGTGGAAGGGAGCGGAAGCTTCAAGATACGCAAAAAACATTCGCCTGAAATCTGGCGGACATTATCGAGCCGTTCTACACCTTGCCGAAGAATACGTCCAATGGCAGCGTGATATCTGTGCGGAGGCAAAAATGAAGCAAAATCCGGCAAGCTGCCAGAAATGCGGAATAGATCTTTGATGACCGAACTCACGCCGCGGATGCAAGCGATACGTATCCATGATCCCACGTCCCCACGCTCGTCCGTGGTGTAGTCCTCCAGTCCACTGTCTAATGCATCAAACAAAGCACAGACCTTGCTTGGTCGGAAATCTACACCAAGGTGGTAGAACATGAAATATTTCCACATCAGGAATGACACGTACGTTCCGTCAACCTCGGCGTTATGTTTGTGAAGATCTTCGGGATGGCGAGGTAACAGTTTCTGCGCGCCTCAACGTTTATCATTCTGGCAGCAGACTGTAATCACCGGTCAATGAGGGTAACATGCGGAGACTGTGGGCGGAATTCAATTCCTCACTTCCGAACTGATGCTTTCCAGCAAGCAATCCACCGCTTCAGGGAGGACATGAGGGTGTGCATCGTAGTCGAGGACACCCAACACATGCCCTAAACTCTGCTGCAACGACGGGGACCCGTGTCTGAATTCCTTGATCAATGTGCAGGGAAGCAGTCCAAAGTCGGTACATCCCGCATGATACATGTTTGCGAAACAAACTTATCTTTGCACTAACGTTGAGCAGTCCATGAGGGAACTCATCGTGGCCATTGCGCTTGCAGCTGCCTCCTGCGCGCTGCTACCCCTGTGGCGGAGCCCTTGATCGACAATGTGACACCAATCCAGGGCAAGTGATTGGTCTTGCGCCTGATGTGTTTCCTGCTGGGTAATACTGAGGGCAATAAGACTGCAAGTTGCACTGAGCACTTGTTCATTCCGTGGGGCAAGGATAATATTTTTTGGGACATGTCCGATGAGACCGAAAATCTTGCACAGGATGTCATGGTAAGTAAATGTGACGTCAACTATGGTTCGACTGACCTCTCGCCTCTTCTCATCCCCTTCTGAACCAAATCGTTGTTGATAGGCATCTGCGAGTTCTGCGAGCGCCAACATTGCACCATGAATGTCTGTACTATCCATGGAACGCAGCAGTGGTGTCTAGCCAGCCAGGGTTCAATTCCATCGGTAACTTAAGAATTGCGGCCTACCAATCGTGGTATGCATGTCGGTCCCAACGACGCAAGGTTGATCTCGCATATCAGCCTCAAGGACTTGGCACCCAACTGCCTCATCGTAACATCCCAGTGACACAGCGTAATCGAAATCAAGTGGTTTATGAGACCCGATCGGTATTCAGTATGCCTACCGGGCAGTTGTGAAAATGGGAAGGCGACGGAATCCAACGAAAGGTTGACCTACTCAGCTATTTGTGGAGCTGCCGTGAGGAACGCGTTGCGTCGTATGCTGACACAGTAGAAGTCCGTTTTACGGAGCACGTCGATACCATGAGCGAACAAACCCTGAACCCGTCAGAGAATGGTCAGAGTGCTTGAACGGACGGGAAACATAATATCGCCGCACCATCCTGCCTACGTGTTCTTGAAATGCAGCACTTGCAGCTCTGCGGATGGACACATCACGATCGAAGAGAGAGACACAAACAAGGTTCCGTGCTAGCCCGGTAGCATGCGGGGAAAAGCTGGATGCGTCCTGAGCCCTTGCCAGGGCCCAAATGACGTAGGCCGCAGCATCTCGCACGTTGGAACCGATTGAATGTGCACCCTTCCGAATGTCAAAGTAAATGGCCTGTCGAGCGTGAAAATAAACTTCTGTATCCCATCGAGGCGCGTGCCCTTGCCTTGGATAACCAATCAAGCAATTGCGGCAATAATGATGATTGCACGAGGCCTCTGCGTGCCATCTCGGCGGTCGCCAGGCATGCACCATGCCATGTCGCCTCGGCGACAGATGGCATGTCGTTGATGGAAGCACCCGCGATGCTGTGTATGGAAAATAAGTTTAATATCGTCTCAAGTACTTGCGCCGGGAAGTCATTCGGCAGACGCTCCGCAAGCCTGCCAATACCTTTGGCCGCAGACCATCGAACCACGGTATCCTATCAAGGGATAATTTTAATCACGAAGTAAGAGGAAACGGCACTAAATTACCCTGTCTTGCAATGAGCTCAATAGTGCTTGTAGGATGGTTTCGATTTCCTCCGGAACGTCTATGTCGTCATCGTCGTCATCTATTTGAAATTTCTCTCGAGTTTCCGCTGCTTCCAAAGCGCGAACTGGTGGAACATCTCAGGCTGTACTCCGCCTACGCAAAGGAACACACTGACCATTTGCCCTAGAGTTTTTGGTTCTTGGGGGAATCAGCCGGAGCGCTACCCTTGATAACAGTTTTGCCCGGTATTTGCGAATCAGGGTATTGCCCATCAAAGCCCCACTCTTCCCTATGCCTTCTGATATTTCTAACAGCGTGGAAGTTGACGAGCGGGTCTCCTCCAAAGCTCCAGATTTGATAAATTCACACAATACTTGCAGGACACCGATAGCCTACCTTCGTCAGGCTAGGTGGATGACGACTGGAGCATACGCACCGACAAAAATTGCTCCGTTTCCTGCAGCGCGGAGGTACACCATGTGAGGAAGGCTGATAATTGTTGCTTGGCATCTTTTCTGTTCTCATCTCAGCACTTCCTCCGAATCATACGGTAGCACCTACCGCATGTACAGTCGTGAAAGGAGCACTGCTGCGCCTTCCCGCTCTAGACCCGCGTAGTCCAGGTACCGCTTGCCAGTGGCTTCCAGCATACTAGCCGTTCGACCTTTGTGGCCGGGTTCATCGAACTGATCTAGATCAAATGGGATCCTGCACACGAGAGAGAGCCACAATAGCACAACATAACGCAAGGACCACTGAGATGGATGGGCGGCGGGCCCGGTGGGCAAACAAATAAAGTCAACGGCGATGGTCACGTCCGCGATTTCATGGGGGAAAAACCTAGCTGCTCGTTCTAAGGACACGGTACGGATTGTAGTGGAATGGAGTGAATCACTGACTGATTGTTTTATATCCTCTACACTTGATGTAATTGTACAGCAAATCAGCTAGACGTCCTACTCGGGTCATCGAGGATGTGACAGATGAGTCGGATGTGCAGGCTCTAGCATGTGTTCTCAAACAATCTGCGACTGGAATGACAAGGTCCTCGAGGTAAGGGTCCAGCAGGTAAGATTGTTCTTGGTACTCGGCTAGCTGCTCGGCGTTCGATTGTTGGTGCAATGAAAATAGAACATACATACTATCCAGCTGAGCCTCCGTAGAATGTCGGACTCGGCGCTATTCTCCTGGGGAGTGGGTTCGGCTGTCAGGTCGAACGCAAGTAATGTATTTTGGAGGGAAACAAATTCATCGTGACGCTCAAAGGATGCGAATAGCTTTCCTTCGTCTGTGGGTTCATCCGACGACATGGCCGCAGTGCGAGATGACACGGTCCGGGAGTAGTGTCGCCGCAATCACATCGTCATTAGGTCAGCGACGCGGTCCGGCTCAACCACTACTTACCTCCAGCGTATTATGCCATTGCCGGAGCAGAACATTCGCGGTGTAAAGCGAAAAAGGACCAATGAGAAGGAATCAGAGGTACCTCAACGTTAATCTCCAGGCCCACCGTTTCTCTTGCAATACTAACATCGGATATCGTCAGGAAGACAAAGCGGTCAAGTTGCACCAGAAACTGGCACGTCTTTCACCCCCATTCCTAGAGCAATTCGTCGATCAATACTGTCCATTCTCAAGCACCATGCTCTTAAGGAACTTCGCAAGGTCGTCAAGAAAGCGAGGACTTTCGAGGTACAAAAGACCCTGAAGAAACTTAAAGATGCCCGGTGAATAGCTGTGGGCTCGCTCGGCGTCGCAGACATGAATCCTAACGTCTCTACCAACTCAGGTGCAAGGATCCAGAAAGCGACGTGACAAGGGACCTCGAAGCTCAGATCGAGATATTGAAAGTGGGTAGAACAAAGACATGGGCACAACTATCATCCAGAATTTAACATACAGAGCGTAGCATCTCAGCTACGACCAACTTGCCCACTCGGCGCTCGTGACCAAACTCAAAAAGGACAAGACCCTCTCTTCGGACCCAACAATACAAGCTGTTTCAACAAAATTAGCCTCAAGTCTAGTTTCTCCCGGGGTGCCAAGAACTCCGATGGATAAAGTGCAAAGTCGTATACTGAGTTCCAAGGTCCTTGCATCAGAGGTCATATCGATCGTAGAAGCTCTGAGGATGTTCCTGCGTCTCTCCGTGGGATCGGAGGACATCGGAGAAGCCACAGACAACTCTTGTGCACCACCAAATATTTCAAAAAAGCGGAGAGCTGGAGCTGGCCATGAGGCAGTCTCTTCCAAGGACCATGGGACGGATCTTTCCGACCAAAGGTGTCATGAAGGATATGAAAACACAAGTGGTGATGAAGCGGTCGCAGAAGTGGGTGATGGTTGGGAATCTGGTACGGTTGGTGCGCCATCGGAGTCAGATGACTCGGTGGCGGATGATCACGACCCTAGCTGTGAGGACTCCAGCGAAGCAAACTTTCCATCTGAGGATCTCAAGGGCAAAAAATCTCATCCCCGTGGATTCAAGGGCCAATCCGAGTTCTTCCCTTCCCTTTCTGTTGGTTTCACTCGAGGTGATTCAGGCAGTGAAGTTAGCGATAGTGAAACGAAATTGGTCGATGGAATTAAAAAGAACCGTCGTGGTCAACGTGCACGTAGGGCGTAAGTATATATCTCTAGTTGTTCCGTATGCCTCTCTAATTCCCTGCACTCAGGATATGGGAGAAAAAATTCGGGAGAAACGCCCACCATGTCAAGAAACGGCAACAGCAAGACGCGGAGCGCCGTCAACCCGGTTCCGTCCCGGTTGATCGGCGATCTGGAAAGGGAAATTCATCTTCACGACCTCGCACGCCAATACCATCTCGTGTTACCTACGGCCATGAACAAGCCCGAAGGCCGACTCTGAGAGGCGCTATGAATTTGGGTCTAACTAAGGGACAGTCGGACCGCAATCGACGCGTCGGCGATCTTCGGAGCAAGCGGGAGGAACAGTCGCTACATCCGTCGTGGGAGGCTAAAAGGAAACAAAAGTCGGCCAGCATAGTACCTTCACAGGGAACGAAGATCGTTTTCTCTGAACCGTAGCGATATCTCGTTATCAACTATCTTCGACGGCTATCGTTTATCCATGACTACCGAGGTACACGTTTTCTATTCGGGACTCATTCGTACGTACGGGCACTGGGTAAAAGCCTAAGTGGCGTATGAAACCATAATTTTAGCAGGGGGAGAAGTGTGCCCAGCTCACGAGAATATCGGATGTTAGATAAAAAAAAAGGGCATAAATTTGACAGCCAAATGAAAAGCATTCCGAAGTCAATGAAGAATATCATCTGAGCGTGTTCATGCCGAGGGACCGTGAGGAAAAAGAGGACTACATCTTGCGGATAGCACAGCTGTGCTTTTTACCCCCTTGTAGTCTGCATGCACGAGAGCACCACATCTCATCGCAACGAGGACACCGGGGAAAGTTTGTCCCGGCTTTCATGCACGTTGAACATATCGAACTGCAAGAAAGCTTGGAGCCCTTTTCTACAGCTCGAAGAACGGGATGGAGTTTGGCGGAATCGTCATCATTGTCGCTCAATGGAGATGTTGGGGAGGAGGAAGAGGAAGATACTACCGAACCCGTTGAGGGCCCGGCCCAGTCAAAATCGGACAACAAGGTGCGGCTGATGGACGGGCTCCGTCTAGAACCCGAAACGGATTGGAAGAGTGAAAGCGGGGAATCCGGAGGACTATCATAGCTATAGTCAAGATCGCGCTGCTTGGCGCGGCGGATGCCGAGGAGCGGGATATCCAGGGTGAGGTGAGTGCGGAGACAGAGAGTGGCAGGAGCAGTTGTTGTAAATGACCCATAGACATTGGTGTGGCCTTCCGTGGGCTCTGCGGGTGGGGAGGATTGATTTATCCTTGCGTAGATGGAGGCCATGGAGGATTGGGATGCTGTCGAGGAACATGAAGTACTCCATGCCCGAGCTCTGCGCGTCATGGCTTGGAACGAGCATGAGCAGAGAGGTAAAGGAGACGGGGGGGGTGCTCACTTGATTCGGGGAGGATGTGAGAACAAGATCCGAACGGTAGCGCGTCCGCGAACTGGATGGGAGGGGACATGAAACTGAGCGTGTGGGCAAAAGCGCATACGAACATAACATACCGGAACAAAGGATGCGAGTGGGGCGTTGCGAGAGATAAAGTGGGCACACGACACATTTTATACCGGAAGGGTAACCCCAAGTCGTAATTGAAAGCAGATATGGGAAAATCTAAAACCGGAGAAGGAGATAGTACGTGGGGAACGGGCAAGGATTGCGACAAGGATCAGCTCGGGGTGATGTCAATGCTCGACAGACCGGTGGCGGGACGAAAAAAGACAAACAAGACAAAATAGGGTATGACTGGGCGAGCCCTGCAGCGACGACGACAGGACGCATACAGTCACCCCCACGTCCGAGCGCATACAAGCACCCCCGCACACGACCATCCTCGTTCGTTCCTTACCCCCACCGCGAACTCTCCCCTTGACACCGCTCTTTACGTCTTAACGAGGCATGGTAAGCACATCATGATTCATATTCACTCCATCGCACCCCCATTCACCCTTTTCCTTGTCTTCTTTCAGGGCCAGACACTTTCATCCCCCGGTCAGTATCCCCCTCTTTCCCCACACCATTGCCCGCCTCCCTCCCTCCGTTTTTCACTTATCGGCCCTCCCCTTAGCCACCGAAAAGAAATCAGAATCCGGCGAAGATGATCGCCTTCTCTTCGCAGTATCAGAGATGCAAGGATGGAGAATCAGTACGTCTTCCCGGACTCTCGCCCTCGTTTGCTCACGACGAGATCACTTTTACTCTCCATCCAGCCATGGAGGACGCTCACGCGGCTGTGCTGACCTTGGAAGACGGCACCAAGGAACAGAATGCATTTTTTGGTGTTTATGATGGCCATGGCGGTAAATTTCTACTTTTTTTTTTTTTTTTCAATCCCCATGCTCACTCCTCGTTCTTAGGCAGCACCGTCGCAAAATTTGCCGGAAAAAACGTCCACAAGCGTCTTCTTGCGGAAGAAGCCTATCGCGAGAAGCGTTATGACGAGGCGATGAAAAAGGCTTTTCTGGGAACCGACGAAGATCTTCTCGCTGGTACTTCTTCCCTCTTCCTTCCCCGACCGTAGCCTGACATCGATTCTTAAAGACCCAGCGCACACGCGCGATCCGTCTGGATGTACCGCTGTTGCTGCCTTGTTAACTCATGATCAGAAAATTTACGTCGTACGTGATGACCTCGATCGCTCCACGTATTTACCTTTAGCATCCTTGCAGGCCAATGCTGGCGACTCGCGGTCGGTAATTAGCGTCAAAGGGGAAGTCAAGCCTTTGAGCTTCGATCATAAACCCTCAAACGATAGTATGTTCTATACTCTCCCTTGACCACCCATCTTCAACCGACACTCATCTGCAGCCGAGCGAGCCCGCATCGTTGGTGCGGGCGGATATATTGAATACGGACGTGTAAATGGTGTGTATTCCTGAACGTTTCCCGATCATATCGCTGATGCAGATGATTTCAAGGAAACCTTGCGCTATCAAGAGCACTGGGCGATTTCGAGTTCAAGAAAAACTACTCCTTGATTCCCCAGAAGCAAGTCATCACCTCCGATCCTGATGTCACCGTACATGAAATATCGAACGAAGACGAGTTCCTTGTGCTGGCTTGTGACGGTCCGTCTATTCCACGTGTCCATGATATATACTCATGTTCGTTCCATCGCGGCAGGTATCTGGGATTGTCTGTCCTCCCAACAAGTCGTTGATATCATCCGACTCAAAGTCTCCGAGGGGAAAGAACTCAGTGGAATAGGCGAGGAGATCTGCGAATATTGTCTTGCCCCCGATACATCTTCAGGGACTGGTATCGGTTGTGACAATATGACAGTCCTCATCATTGCGATCCTCAACGGCAAGACGAAGCAAGAGTGGTACGATTGGATCACTGATCGTGTAAAAACTGGCTATGGTTTTCGTACACCCAGCACCATTCCACAGATCTACTCCTCTGCGCGCATCATGGCATACAAGGCGCGACGAGAGGCTCAAGAGGAGCGCGAGCGGCTACGGAGTCAACGAGGTGAAGATTTCAATGCTCCACCAGCATTGTTCGGTTCCGCCGCATTTTCCGGTTTTGCTCGCGTCTTGGGGAGCACGGGTGGAATTTCCTTCAACCCAAGTACTGGGATTGTGACTGATAGCGGCGCTCGGCTCATGTTCGCCACCGCAGACGATGAAGAAGACAGTGATGATGAGATGAACACAGACACAGGCCGGTCGTTCTTTGGCGAATCTTTTGGTCTTGGACGACCAGTAGACCCTGCTGCATCTCTGCGAGATCGCTTAGCCGCATATGAGAAGGACATGAAGGATGGGCTCGACGACGGGTTGGGTGGAAGTAGTGATTCTGGCTCACGGCTGGTGGAGATTGACGATGAAGACGTTGATGGCCCGTTTAGCCAGATTAACGGCGAAGTGCCCAAGCCTCCCCTCGATGCAACTTCACATCCAGAAGAGCAATCGCTACCATCCGAAGCGCTTTCCATTCCACAGCTCAGGTTGAACGGTGATGTTACACCTGTTCAACAACTACAATCGCAACCGATGGGAGACGAACCTGATCCGGTTATCAAAGCTGAAGGACTTATGGATACCAGTGAAGATCCGCTGGTGGCATGATTTTTCCGTGGCCCCAGCATCCTTGTTCTCCTACCTCCACCACCTAATTCTCTTGTGTGTCACGCCTGGCCTGACATTGGTCGTTTCAGGTCATGCAAAGGGTTGTAGTGCGCTGTCTCAATATCTATTGGTTTTGTAACCATCGCTGTCATCACCAACCGATTTCTAAGTCTTTCTAGCTTCAGTTGTAGCATCTGTAGCAAATGATCGTTCATGATTACCCTCATGATGGTCACGATTCCCTTCAATCTGGCGTTCCGAACCTCGATAACATACATCTTATACTTCCTTACAGGTTGTACACTGTACTAGTGGTTCATATATAGCTGCATGAAAAATCTTCCCCTTGCCCTTAACGCACGTTGCGCAAGATAACAAGCTCGTTTTCGCAAAGACATATGATTGTATTTCCAGTCCTGTCCCCCGAGGTGAAGGCGCCAATTCCCAGAAGGGAGCCACTGTTACCCTGTCCAACGGTCAGCACGCTCTGTTTCGCCCACAACTCCTTTGGACTGGAACTGCGATATACGTAAACATTGCCTCCCCGATCTTGCATCCCGTTTTCGAAAGCGAAGATCATGTCGGATGCGTGGTACGTGAACCGGGTGTCGCGTTTCGACGCCAAGACAAAGGCAAGGGCAGCGAATGTGTTTTCGTGTTTCCACTCAGGCAATCCTCCATCAGCCGGGTCGTCCGAAAGCACGTGTCGCGTGCCGTCGAGTCCGTTTTTGACCACCAGACTCAAAGGCCCCATTTCAGTGCCCGGAAGCGGCGTAGAGAGGACGTTGAACGCGGAATCCCGGAAGCTAGTAGACCACTCCGGAGAAGACCCATCCGCGCCTACCCAAGTAACAAACGCGAGTCTTCCTATGGAGGAATCAACTTCCTCGTCCATCTCACCCTGCGCAAGAGTGGGAAGCCCGCGTCCCAGTCCCAGACCGCTGGCGTCCTCTCCTTCTCTCAAAGCTGCGGTATATTTCTCGAGTGCTTCGCGGACGGCGTATAGTTCTGAGGGGTCAAGGGTCTCTGGGACGTCCACGTCCTCCGCTTGTGCACTACTAGAAGTACCAGAAGTGGTAAAGACATGTGACCACTTGGTACCTTCGTTCTGTTTGTCTAGATGAACTGCGAGGATACCAAACTCGTGTTCACCTTCGCGGTCCCACGTCCAGAAGCTCGTCGAAGGGCGAATACCGTCCCAAAGTTGTTTTGCCGAGTAATGGGGAATGGCGAAACCCTCCGCTGCAGAAGGTGTCGTGATGTGGACAGTCAGTGTCTTTTGAGAAAACGTAACCCTAATCTGACAAGCTGTGATGGCAGAGGGGAGCGGGAAAGCGACAGTGACAACGTCTGATGTTTGGATCCAGGAGTAAGGGTAGGGTTTAGTAGGCTGAGGAGGACCCTCGGAGTCCAGACTTTCCTCTGGGCGTGGAATCGGAGCTATTTCATCGGGGGATGGGTCGTAATGAGCCGTGTGCGGATCACTAATTTTGCGATAGGGTGAACTGCCGAGAAGAAAGTATGCATTTCTGGCGCGGTGATATGTCATGAGCATAGGCACGTCTTCCCCGCGCCTGCGCCAGATGACGTCAAGGGCTAGAGATTCCAACTGCATCTCAAAAGGAAGGGTGAAGCGAGCAGCCCACACGTCAAATTCATGATGTTTCATAGGGTGTTTTGCTGATGGGTCAGAGGCCGCACCATAATGTCTAGAAGACAGCAGCGCGACAGCGGTAGCGTCAGAGGTTCTGATGACATCGTGCACCCGGAACGGGATGGAGGGCCTTGGCACGGCGTCACCTTTGTCCACCAACTCGAAACTTGCAAGAAGTGTGGCAGGTCCAGTGATGGGAATGTCAAGAACATATAAGCTTCCCCGTCCATCACCAATAAAGACGATGGTTTCGTCGAGAAAAGCAGCAGAAGGGTACTCGGGATGCACTAGATCAATTTGCGGAGCAGCGACGGACGTGGGGAGCTCGTACACAGCAGTGAAGGCAGGATCTGTAGTAGTCTAGTTGATGGTATGGTCAGGGCGTAAGTAATGTCACGAATGGAAGAATAGTGTCTCACATCAACGACATCTACGACAATCACCTGGTGATTTATGTCGACATATATACCTCTCCCCTTGATCATGGATGGCACGAAATGATTATGGGTGATCCGGCTTTGTACCTCCTGGAATGTGAGGGGAGACTTTCCGTAAGAAGAAGCTTGAGTGGTCTTGTATGGGAGATCATAATGGCGGACCACGTCGTCCTGGTCGAGGAGAAGGAGCTTATAACCCTCGAACTTTGGATTTAATAGGTTGTGGGTGGGTGTAAAATCTGCCATTAGGTGATACTCGAGGAAAGAGCCTCAGTTCAATTCAGTATCCGAGTCCAATTGAAATTCCGGTACGCTGGTTTGACTCAAGCTTTGATTGTCCCTACTTGTCGCGCCAATGCATATCTTACCCACTGCGAGAGACGGACGGTGCAATGCCAATATATCTTGGGTATACCGTACTGCTAGGTGCACACGCTGAATCAAGCGAAGCTGCGAATGGTCACGGTACATGGTTACTCATTGTCCCAGCCCCCGGGCGAAGGTGCGTATACAGCGCCTTAACTATTTGATATTAGTATGCATCAGCTTCGTTGACGTTGCCTCTCGGCGAACGTATTAGATCTATGCGGGACCGCGTGCCAGTGCGTCGTCGTTCAACGGCATATATCCGAGTCGGGTTTCATCCCCTCTTTGCTGACGAGATGTATTCTCGGAGTGCATATAAACCCTTGGCACTCCAATGGGAGAATCTGCACCACTCACCACGATGTCTCTCTTTACACCTGTCGAGAAACCGCAACCTCCCGCCCGTTACCGTACCTTGGCACCTTTTGCAAGTATTTATGCCTCCCCCCTGCGGCTCGGGGCGATGAGGATCGCAACACAAGGGAACGAGCAGACTTAGGTATGAACAGGGAATCCTCGCTCAAGCTTTTGGATGCATACTACAATATAGGCGGCAACTTCATCGACACCGCTAATGTGTTGGCGCTAATCAACCTAAGTCACTTTGCTGAGGTGCTCGTATCAGTCAGGAACAGAACTCCGAGGACTTCATAGGCGAATGGGCCGAACAACGCGGAATGCGTGATCAGCTTGTCATTTCCACAAAGGTAGACCATCATACGACCGAACGCGACCATCACTTTTCACCATGATTACAGTGCAGCGTAAATTATGTTCACGCTGACAAGACTATCCAGCAAAAAGTTCACTACACTGGCAACAATATCAAGTCTACGCATATCAGTGTTGACGCTAGCTTGAAAAAGCTGCGAATGTCGTACATCGATATCTTGTATGTTCATTTCTGGGATTTCGACACCAGCGCTGAGGAGGTCATGCACGGACTCCATACTCTGGTTCAACAAGGAAAGGTTCTTTACTTGGTAAGGTCAAGGTATCAGTGGTTTCATTCGTCACTCACATCTGGTTCTACAACTAGGGTATCTCGGATTCCCCTGCACGCATCGTATAAGTATAATCAATATGCCTGTGACCACGGCAAAACTCCGTTCGCCATATACATACTGTCGCTATCGCCTATCTCATGCAAAAGGCACCTTATGTCTTCCCTATACGTCGATGGCCGAAAGGTGGACTATCTCGAGGTCAATATTGACGCGCTCTGGATTACCCTCACACCCTCACACATCAAGTTGTTAGAGTGTTGTACCCTTTGACCTTGGATTCCCCCACAACTTCATCGTGAGTGCACAATTTTTGGTCGTAGTCTTCCTGCCAACTTGGTTGGCAGGGTAACGGAACAGATCATATGTTTCTGGTGAAATCTGCGGCCTATGACTATGATATAGAAAAGCAACCTAGCGTAGTGCCTATCAAACTGTCTGATCAGGTACTCTGTCATCATCTCTGTGACCTTGCTTTGTTATGCTATGATCATTTCCCCATTGAAAGTAATGTTGCATTTTCGTCGAGATATATCCATCGACTCATCCGTCATCCTTGCCCTCCAAACTGCGCAGCTTGTAGTGGCATTATGCAATACATCACATGTACTTGATATGTCCCTGACGCCAGAAATATTTGTCTATACTTCAAGTCGAAAGGCATTGTGAGGTACAACCGGTACTGGAGAATTGAAAGAGTAAGTAGTATATCCAGAAACCGTGATTGCCAGGAAAATGGTAAACTGAAACCCTGGGGAATGTTCGCCCCGTCGTCGTAGTTGATTAGTTGCCTGTGCGGGCAATCAGAGGGTCAAGTAGACAGCGCCCACCCGTCAGAGAGCGATGAACGGGCAGGAAAGCCCCTTTATCGAGACTCAGGAGCTCAGAGTCGCACACCAGACCCGTCGACCTTCAAAGTAGGACAGAATGAATGACACGCGATAGATACACAGAGCGGAGAGTGTAATGTGACGGACGAGGCAGTGGATGAACGTTTCCAAACAAAACGGAGCACATCACAGCAGTCGTTGGCGTGTGTGCCGTGAGGAAGGCACATGGTGTGTTCCCCATTACCAACAGACGAAAGGTAGAACCCCCGTCGTAGTAGCTTGGGCTTGTTTCTAAAACGGGGGACTTGTCCCGTTCAGGAATGTGACCAACCAAAGGGCTAGATATTCGGGGAACGGGGCATAAGAAATATTCCCTTGTGGAGAGACATCTACATGCGAGTAGGAATTGACTGACCAGACAAACATTTATCAGAGTCTAGATCACGAAGCAAGTTGAGTTGCACTTCTACATGCTCGGAATCGCGGATCCCAATTATATTATATTTTGCGCAACCTCATCCACGTTGTACAAACCCTGCTGCCCACTAAGTCGATTCGTCATGCAGTAGCACATACTCGCGATTCGATAAGCCAAACTTGATGACTTTTAGAGGACTCAGGATGAGAGAGGGAGAAAAATAATATAGAACATACCATCTCCTGCTCTCAACTCGTAAAACCTCGTAGTTGGTATGACTTCGTCATTGACATGGGTGGCATTTGTAGACT
>JBBPSA010000071.1:0-17340 GCA_038093355.1 Boletus calvinii | reverse complement strand
GGGATCAGTACGTTGTGAGAACAACCGTATCAAGGGCGCACCTGTTGTATCTTATTGAGCTGGAACTCGAGTTCGTCTGCACGATCTTGGGTATTCTTCAGAGAGATCTCCAGTTTGTCTGCCCTGTCATCAGTCTCAATCTGCTCCTCTAGCTCGCGAACCCGTTGCTGATGTTGATTGGAAGCGTCATGTACTTCCTCGAGCTCGGCTTTCCTGAGTTGGATTTCGCGTTCCTACACGCGCGTCAAGACCGTCCAGCTCGAAAACTGAAACACCACACCCACCTGGTCTCTAACGCGTTCCAGCAGTTCTTTCTCGCGAGAAAGGGTCTCCTCGAGTTCGTTTCCTTGTCTCTCGGTAGTAATTTCGAGCTCTTGGACCTTCTTGTTCAAATGGGCAGCCCTTGCCTGTTCAGCAGAGAATAATTTTTCCTTGTCCTGGAGTTCTAGGGATGACGACTTGAGCAACGTCCACACTATATCAACGATAACCGTACCTATTTCAATCTCTTCCAAGCGCTGGACCGAGGCTATCAGGGAGGCCTTCTCAGAGACCAGAAGAGATATAGTCTGTTGGCGACTCTGATCCTGTTCTTGCCATCGTTTAGAGTCCGCAATAGCACTTGTGCGTAGTTGGTCTATCTGACCACGAGCGGCAGAGAGCTCCTGTTCAGCCTTTGTCGACTGAGCCCGCGAGCTGTGAATTTCCTGTCGTGCTGATCCCAAGTCCGCGGCCAAACGCTTGATGTCTGTGATCGTGTCACAATGGAGCCATGTCTTGACGAGAAAGTGGGACATACCGGACTGCAAGGCAACGACATTTTTGTCTGCCTCACGCCATCGTTGGTCCGACTCGAGGCGACTGGTCTCCAAGCTGCCAATCTTGGTTTGAGCGATATTGTGTAGATTCTCCAATCGCGACTTTTCTCGGGAGAGCTCCTCAAGATGACGTGTAGCAACGACATGAGATCCTGCTGCCTGTGCAAGCTCGTCTTCGAGAGCTTTGCAGCGAACCCGCTCTACCTGAAGGGCTTTGACCGTATCTCGAGCGTCTACACTCTCACTCTATGAGAAGGAGGAGAGGAGATGAAAATGAGTCACTCACCTGCCTGAATTTTATCGAGGCGGGCCAAAGAAGTCTGGAGAGTAGAGTTCTCAGTCTGCAGGGAAGTTATGACGTGGCGATGCTCTTCCAGTTGATTGCGGAGGTCATCGAGAGCCTGTTGGTTGACTAGAGGCGTGGCCACGGACTGCGAAACGGAAGCCGGTGTACCTATACGCTCTGGCGGGGGTGGAGACTTTGGCGAAGGCCTCGCGTGCTGGGGTTGGGGCTGGGCGACGGCATTCGCGTCTGGGACTTCAGCCCTGGGCAACGATTCGATCCAATTCGGGTCGGTGTCATTCGGGCTGAATCTGTGCAAGTCATAGACTGTTCAGAGATACTGGAACGTCATGACAGCGAGAACGCACAGGTCATGGATGTCCCGCTCCCGCCTCCCTTCCTCCGCTGGTATTGCGGGCTCCGTAGGCGCGGGGGTATAGGACCGAGATGGCGGGGGGCTAGCTAACGAGGCGCTACGGGAACCTGCGACTCCAGCGGTCCTCTGCTGTTGCCGCTTCTTGAGCTGTGTGGAAAGTTAAGTCCGGACAAAGTGCAGTGTGGCCAGACGCGTATGTACCATTGCCTTTGCTCTGGCAGCCTTTGCAGCTCGGTCACCATCTAGCTCAGCCTGGGACATGGAAGTCGTTAGTTCGTTGTCAGGAATGGCCTTGTTGCAAGTTAGTGGATGGTTAACAACCGAACTCCCTTTAGTGGTGTAACGCGACGTGGCGAATGGATGTCTGTATACTTCTACTTACTCAACAAGGGATATTATCCTAGTAGACTGCGCGAGAATCGTGCCAACCATCAAAAGCAGATAGAAAAAAAAATGAATTGAATCTCGACGGAATATGCACAGTGTTGCTAGCAAGTGGAAGGAACATCAGACTTAGAAATTGGGCAGCGGGAGATGACTTGTAAGGGGACAATATATATAACAAAGCAGCGAAAAAGCGCATGCCTACGAAGAACTTGCAATTGACCTGTAAGGATTGACTCGAGGCGTGCGTTGGAAGTAACGCAAGCGGGTGAGAATATGGCAACGATATCAATGGACAGATAGGGGACAGAACCTGGGACCAAATAGAAACGGAGAAGGAGCGTTGTGAAAAACAAGAAGTGTCAGTCCATTTTCATCATGCCCAGACCTGAAGATAAGAACTTAGTCCCGATCATCTACAGAGCATTCACCCAGTCACTCACTCGAAGTGTGCTATCCCAACTGCCTGTACAAAGGGCCATGCCATCGACCGACACGCCCAAACAACTGACCCGGTTTTCATGCCCGGTCAAAACCCCCACACGCTCGCCTCTCAGCGTGTCCCAGACATTGCAAGTCCAGTCATCATAGCCTCCAAAAAGGATGCGGCCAGAGATGGAAAATGCGACTGAAGTGATGCCGCAAAGAATGTTGTCATGGGTAAAGCTGTTTAATTCGCGATCTGCTCGAATGTCGAAGAGCCGGCAGGAAGCATCGTCAGAACCAGTGGCAAAGGCATCGCCGTTAGGGAAAAATCTAGTGGACAAATTTCAGAGACAAAGACGACAACGACAACAACGAGACGCACTGAACGGCGTTGATATCAGACTCGTGGCCAGTGAAGGTCTGCGTAGCGCGACCGCTACGTATATCCCAAAGCTTTGCGGTGGCATCACAAGCACCAGAGACAAAAACATTTTGGTTGGGGCCAAGCGATAAACTGGGAAGACATTGATGAGACGACGAGGAGAACGTATAGAAGGCGAGATACCTCATAACATCACCAGTATGATCGCTGAATTCGACAACTCGCACACCAGCTTCAATGTCCCAAAGCATGCACGTCATGTCGCCGGAGCTGGTGACTATTTGTCGGTCATTGATGAACCTGCAACAGCTGAGGTAACCGGAGTGGGCACTCAATTCACGGGCGCCTCTGACACCATTGGCTTCCCGACTGTTGAGATTGTAAATGGAACAGATATTGTCAAGACCACCACAAGCGACGAAATTTCCAGATGGCGAATAGGCACAAGTCATGACCCAGCTCGAGCGGAGGGGAATTGCGTGGACCTTGTTAGTAGTGTAGGCGTCCCAAACGATTAGCTTGCCATCCTGTGAGGCCGAGACGAGATGTCGTCTATCCGCAGCCCAGTGCATGGCATAAATCTTTGCGAGGTGACCCTTGAGTGCACGTCGGGGTCGCATTACGATTCGGGGGAGAGTGTCGACCTCGGCAGCCATCGCACGCACTAGGAGCGAACAAGGTCAATGTACGAATCCTCAAAGGGAATGGCATCGAGGGGGAGACACCTACAGCTAGTATCGGCGGAAGCCTCTCTACTCGCACGGATTTTCTCCTTCAAGACCTCCGCTTCACGACGTGCCGCGGCAATCCGTTCTTGTATGTCACCCTGGGGTTGGGCCATTGTTGCGAATCAAGTCTGGCGTGGAAGAAAATGCCAAGGAAGAAACGCAAGTTGTTAGGGTTGGAGGAGATATGTGAAGAGAAAATTTGCCCACCAGCGATGCTTGCGAAACGAGTATGAATTAGTGGAAAAGCGTGAGAAGCCGTCAAATAGTGCACAAAGGAGTGCGACGGGGGTGACAATGAATTCGAGTGTGGACACCACCGGCGACGACGACGACGACGACGAGAAGAGCGACGATAACGACAACAAGGCTGAACAACGAATTCGGAAACGTTGACACCGCACCGACACTGGTCCGTGGTCACAGTACCGGTTATTCCCGAAACTCCGACAGTGGCGCACGCCAGCACAACTTTCGACATAAAAGGAGACATTTGAAAAACCGATACTAGGTTATGTACATCCGACGTGAATACATTCCACCCTTCCGATACATCATACTGTCATAACCGGGCCTCCAGGGGTACCAGGCTGTGTGTGACCGCCAGTGTATTGTGGTTGGCCCTGGGTATGCACGACCTGTTGCGGCGGCGCCGAAGTATTGTACTGAGTCATGGGATGTTGCGCTGGGCCAGCCGAAGAACCGAAGGATTCCGTGACAGATGACAGCCAGACACCCTGACCACGGGATGCAGCAATCACGGCCATGATGGACAGGACGATGGTGTACAACAGCACTTGGCCGCGAACCCTTCAGAACGAGCGAGAGTGAAAATGATTGAACTTACAGATGATAAAGTTTAGGAATGAAAAGGCTTCAACTACTTCGGTTTCTTGGCACATTCCATTTATAATTGCTAGAACCGCAATGGTCAAAGAAAGCACACCATGAATGGCATGGATTCGGTCGTACTGTTCTGGTAGACGCAGCCCACAGGGAAGGCGAGGTTGTACTGCGAAACAGTTTCGCCCGCAGCGGCCACCCAGAGAATACAAAGAATAGCTGTAACTTAATCATGGGTAACAGTTTTGCATGGAAAAGTAGGCAGTCTTACACAACCAGGCCAGCTCGACGACGATCATGGACGTAAAGGCACCACGGCGGACGAAATCGACAACAAGCCTGCATGGCAAGATCAGTCATCGAGAAGAGCACCTGGCAATGGCTACCGACATGACAGGTAAAGTTATCAGAGATATCCCCGCGGCAGCAATACCAAGAGTACAGAAAGTAGCCGCAAAGCCGTAATATTGTTCTGTTTGTGATATCAAATTGGCGGCAATGGCCAACACAATAATCGAGAAAATCGTAGTCACTCCTGGAACGTACGTCGGTAACATAGTGTTTTCAGGTCGTATTGCTCACCTAAGACACCCTGGCGGATGAATGGGATCACGGCCATCGTCGAGGATAGAGGGGAGGAAAATGGTTGGGGAACGATGCGGGTTTCATGTGGTTCCTTGGCCTTTATCTTCTCAGGTCAGGTACGAACACGACCTAGCCCCCGCCAACGGCGGATGGGATACTATATTTGAAGACTGAAAAACGCCGCTGGCAAGATCCGGGACGCGGTGGACGAGAAGAAGTTCCCCTGACGCAACTCACGGTGTAGATGGTAGAATCCAACATACTGGATTCAAGTTCTCATGGGGATTGCACCGCTCGGAAAATCTAAACACCCAACCCTCGGAATATAAACCATCGATAGTGCATAGGGGACTTTCAACTTGGACACTCACCAAAACACATACAACACATGCAATTGATGACAGATAGGCCGGGACGTAAAATTGCAACTCCGGGTCCCGAGTTATAAGGCCTGGGTCTGGGTTCTAGACTCCGTGGTCAGGTGAAAATTTCAAGTTTGTCCTTGCGAACCTGGAGGGACATTAAGATACTGGTACTCCTGTCACGGCTTGGCACGGGCATGTGTTCCCCGTGGGCCCGTGCCAGGCTTAAAGCCGCAAATCCACCTACGAGCTTTGTGGCCAGGGACAAAGAATGCACGGTTGTCAAAGTTCGTTCCTTAATAATAATCAGTAGTAACCGGTCACGCACCAGGTTGACCAATTGGTGGGTGGATGCATGCCAGTGGCTCCAAGCTGTTCTACGTCGATCAAATACAAGGATACTTACATGTGTGGGGCGGTTACAAAGTCTTGAGCGTTTCAGCGCAATCAGCGGGAATTGCCCCAACCTTCTATTGACTGAGAGTGGGTACATTCCAAACTACACCAGAACCCAAATAACAACAACAACATATAGTTATACAAGTTACACACACGGCTACATCGGCGAAAGTTATCGACGGGCGCTACAGGCTAAGTTAGGAATCAAATGATGCAAAGCAGTGCGTGAGACCATACCTTCACATAGGATAAGTAAGTAGCTCAATTGGAATAAGATGTTAGAGCGCGATAGGTGGTTTCGGCGGCGATTTCCATAGCGGTTCCCCTGTCGCGAGCCATACCCCGTCCATATTCAACACCATTAACTGTAAACAACCACCTGCATCAGTGTTTAGGTAAGAAAATACCGACCAGCACGGCTTACAGTACGCAATCGCCAGCCATCGTGTGTCATGTGGCGGGCCAGACTGTGCGTGATTCCAGGTAAGATTTCGTGTATGACCATATCGACCCTGAAGATAGTTGTTCAGGTACATCCGCCAGTCACTTCTTTGGCCTAGAGCACGGTCAGCGATCTCCAGAAGCGGCGCCAGCAAATACTTACTCATAAAGACAACAGTCACTGTGATCGTTCAGAAGAGGCGTAGTGCGATGGATATCTAGGACCCGTTGAAGAGAACAGCACCGCTCGTGGGCTTTTAAACCCAGGATCTACAGGAAGTCAGAGTGTGTCATTTCGAGTCAAGAGATAACGAGAATATCCGAAGGATTGCACCGGTAAGAGTTGGGCTCAAGTGCCGCAGCTGTGTGCAAAACACATACATCCGCGGTACCCATCTTTGGAGAGTAGAGGTCCATGTATTGCGATGAACTATAGCTATAGTGGGATATTTTGTAATTTCCATCGGTGTTAACATCGACCGCAACTTCAAGTCAGTGGGGGAAACGCCATACTTTGCCTGCCGACTTGACTCACCCTGCCAAGCTGTGTGTGAGAATAACACTTGTCGCGGTGTTAATGACCTCCGGAGGATGCGTGACCGTCATGACGTTTGTTCGCCATGTATCTGCCCCTGTTTCCTTGTTATAAAAGTTCCGTAGGACCAAGAGGTGGGCAATCCCCACAGATATTGAGTCGGATGGCTGCACAGCATGCGGGTGGCTCTGCAAGATATCACGATACACGTAGATTGGTGGTGGCGGTGGCAGTCAACGTTTCAACCTTTGACTGAGACAATAGAACCGCCACGGTGTCTGACCGGTTTTCGTGAAGTCCATGCATGACCATTGTCCGAATACCGTTTCCGTTTCATGGCCGCAGCGTTCGTCACGGCCGATCCAAGTCGCAGCTTTGAGCGCAGTGAGCGCTGCTGCGGTACCTTGGCTTGGAGATACCCGCAGTTCATGAGGGAAAAAAAGGTTGGAGTCAAAGGCAGCGTACTCGATTCCTCGAGAGTTAGGACCTCAGGCTACAAAGAGTTGGTGGTTTGGATGATCTAACTGTTTTGGGTTCCATTCCCATACATGGCATAATTCACCCCTATATTTTCCGTAACATGTATTATCGTACCGTTTCACGAATTCAAACCTTATAAATTCAAGATGCTACGGTAGGAAAGGGAAGGGAGGCAAGACAGTGAGTTGCAAACATAGGCGATACTCGGACAGTTATATGCGTAAACAACCTCAGGTCTCTTCCGACCGTACTAGTACCCCCAAAGCGATCAAAACACGTTCAGCGGCAACTTCCATCGCTGAACGACGAGAAGGACCGTTTCCACGACCCCATTCAACCCCCTCCACTGTATGTGAAGCATTGGTTGGAGAGAAGCGATTAAAGGTTTGAACGCACGATATGCAATCGCCTGCCAGGTAGGTCGGTGATGAGGGCCCTCGCGTGACGTTTCCCAAGTCAAGTGGCGCCGTGGGTCGTCTCTGTAGGTTCTCTGTAAATAGTTATTCAAAATCTGACGGTAATCTGCCGGCATTTCTGGGTGAGGAAAAGAATGGGTAGTGAACGAGGCTCCTACTTACGGGTAACGTTGTTCGTCGCCATGTCGAGGGTGGTACGGTTTTGTTTTCCAAGTAGGCGTATCAAGTTGAAGATAATTAGTCTGATAAGCTGCCATATTCTTTATATTTGCAGGCCCGGCTGTGCAAGGATTTCTTGCAGGAATCGGAAGGAAAATCCACAGGTTGGTAGATCTGAAATGGCGAACCCTTTGGCAACCGGTTTCTGAGTGGGCAATGCAACCATTTACTTGCCGGAACCCTGATTCTTGCATCACTATAGTAATGCCGAAGGAAAGCTCAAAGAAGACATGTTAACCTTCATTTTACCTTCCCGCGCCTATGGAACCCACCAAGCTGTAGAGAGATATGAAAGTGCCGAAGGAGGATGGGTGATGTAGACATTCGCCCGATTAATCGTGTTGCATCGACTGACTGAGACCGGGGGACAAAATGTTATTCGCTTACATTGCGGATGGCGAAACGCTGAAAGGCACCTATAACCCTTGAGTCTGGCACATGCTGTGTGAGTGGGTAGATACGTGCCAGTTCTATAATCAAAATACACCAACAGTCATGCATCACTGGGTTCGCGCTTCCTCACTCACCTATCGGCTCCGCTTGAGGGTACGGTATGCACTTACTACACACCGGGTGCCAGTGACGGAGTTGTCACGGTCGGCGGCGAGCTCGACTTGCACCGGTGTTTACGTAAGCATTTGTGTGCCAGTGGTAGACAGTCATGATGCCAGTGGCAGGCACTGACACTAGTGCTACCAGACACTTGCAATTCGTTTCAGGTACTTGGCGGGTTTGAACAGACCTCGTAATAGCTGCGCCGCCGGATACTACTTATTCAGGTTCTCCGAAATACTGCCACTTCATGCCGCCACACTGCTCAGACCCCGTTCCAGATGTTCAACGCGCACTCCACATGTTCGCGCAATGATTGTCCACTTGACCAGACTACACAGCGAGGGCAGCTCATGCCCACCTAGATCACAAACCGCATGACTCTCAAATGACACCGCCTCGTCTCTAGCTGCACCAGATCTCGGGTCAGTTGTCTTTACCTGCACCAATGGTCTTCGTTTCGAAGGAGTAAATAAACGTTTAGGAAGGTTTTTGCAAGTATGTAGCTTCTCCGCTACTTTCTTCCGTCTCACCCGATCTAGATGAATGCGTGCTTGGAAGAGAACACCTTCCTGACAGCTGGTACTCTCCAAGTTGCGGGCAATTTCTGGAGCGTCGCCCGGCGTTTCCAACTCCTCCTGGACCCTATCTTTGACGGTGCTTGGAGCGATCCAATGCAGATACCCGACATGAAGTCCTCGTGGTCACTTTCTTTCTCTCGCTTCTTCGCACCAACAGTCCGATCGATATTGCGTGTAGAGAGCGCGTCTTATTTCATGCTTGGCTATTTCGTGTATTATTCCCCAAGCTTGATGGCAACGCCGCGATCATGGAGAGCGCAAACCTACCTAACCATTCAGCTCCGTTCGGCATCGCCTTTGAAGGATACCGCGCCGTTCATACTCTCTCCACGTCTCCGCTGCTAAACAGTATAAAAATCACTGTTGGACTATGGGGGCCTTACAGGTCAACATACAATGTCTCCTGGTTCGTATTTTTCTTGACTCCTAGATGGGTTCGTTCGTGCTCATCGTCTTAGCCCAAGATCCCATCGTTGCGTTGAATAATTGTAGGTCAAGTATGCCCCCGCCAAGCGCCGCATTCTAAAAGAAAGTCTCGCTATCCAGATCTACAGTCCATAGGACGGGCAGCTGCTCTCAGCTGGAAGGACTCGACGAGCGGGCTGACACACAGTCCGGAATGGAAGTCTATATGCAAAAGTGAACAGACTTCTTTTGTTTCGTGTGCTTGCCTGACAGATTCGTACAGTTTCCGGGAAGGAGTACGGCATAGGTGTTGGGACACACAAACACCTTGCACGTGGTGCGGCGGCGACACTTGCGCTAGAGGCACTCAAACTCGAGGCCGTGAGCGAAGGCGAGGGAGAGTGACGAGTTGGACTGATTCTCAGTCTACATCGGACAGCGGCCTGACTAACACCTTTTTCCGCGTTCACACTCTGTTATTTCCGATCTTCTCCACTCACATCTAGCCCCTACAATTCTTTGTTATCCTGCATCTCACTCTATAGCATTATTGCCACCTAGCTCACGTCTCTGGGGACCTGTTATCTATTCATGCGTCATTGCGTTGTCCAGACGTGGTCGCGAAAGGCCTGAAATTGACCTGTGAATCAGCCTAACTCGAATGGCGTGATATGAGACGACACGCATTTTTGAATTCGAGACAGGTCGTGTGCAAGGTCCGACATTGCCTGAACTCATGTAAGTGTGACAAGTGACCAGGCGAAGCGTGGTGTTGCTAAATTCGTCACTGTAGGCGCCTTAGCCAGAGGGTGCATCGAATAGTTTTCACAGCTTATCGCTGTGGTAACTTCCCAAGTCACCGGTACCGTAGTCCTCATTGATTCCGAGTCGTTCTCTGACGCTGAATACGACCTTGACAACAGACAACCGGAAGAGTTTAAGCTGTCACCATCATGGTCATCGGAATAAATTTTCTGCTTCCTCCCTCCATATTTCTACTTACCGATCTACAGATCAATGCTAACTCGTGGCCAATTACAACTCGACCAACCTAGCCGCCAATATCTTCTTTCAGGTTACTGCGCGCGTTTGCCGCGTGTAGTAATGTGGTTTATCGCGATGGGTTCCCCTCGATCTATCTAGATCAGCCCCAACATCAGAATAGTCCCTGAACAACATCCGTAAAAGGAGACAAGAAACCGTCGCTTTGCTCTGTGTTTGCTCACTGGATTTAGCCTCTTTCTGGTACTTTGATGACCACCCGGCATACGTTGCAAGCATAACCGGCGCAGTAAGATCTCACTTGCGACATGTCATCCGAGTCCGAGGTTGACGGAGTGCCTAACACGTTCCGTCGACTCTCTTGGAGGTTTGTATTGTCAATATTTATGTCGGATCGGCCAATATTCTCCTCCGTAGTGGTGAGTTTTCCAACAGTCGTCTTAGTTCCGATTCCTTGTCACTGGCAGCCAGCGTAATGTGTCTTCACCGGATGACTCGTTATTAAATCCTGAGCGTTCGTTGGCAAGACCCGGTTTTCAAACGAGGCGTTCAAACAAGTCATCGATCAACGAGAACTGACGCCCTTGTGCCGCTACGCGGTTCCTCTGGAATTCTGATTCAGGGAACGGTCTTGTGGAAACGGCTCATCCATGAACCGATGTGCCGCCACCAAGTGGTGGAACCATGTCTGCATTCGCCGATAGAAAAATACGACTTAAATACGACAGCAGGGACCGTTTGCGAAGGACACCCAAGCCCACACTTCATTTTTCTCAACCCTGGAATTTTCCCTCCATATAACATGACTCACGGAAGTAAGTCAAATATTATTTTTGTTGAATGATACAGACACTCACAACGTTGCAGGATATGTAACAGCTCTCCATAATCGTGAGCTAATTTTTCTGACCGCCGTGTATTTTCGATCTCATTATGATGTAGACTTCCAGGGGCGTCACGAGCAAGACCTGTTGAGCTGGAAAGAATCGAATGATGGCCCTCCTAATAGGTTGGTATGGACTGTAGAGTGTAAAGGTATGCGATTGGGTGCCCGAAATAGTGAAATGGATCTACATTGACAATGTTTTGTTTTAGTTGGGGGTCAGGTGCTCGGAACTGGTACCGCTAGCCAGGTTCGCGTTGCCAAGGAGCTAGCGGCGCAATCCGCCTGTCAGGCGTTAGGGATTTTAGCGTAACTTACTGTCTACGGGTCGATACATAGTACGACTGGAAATTGACTCCTCCATATGTCCTGAGCTACAACAATGGTCACCGGCCCGAAGACCATCGCGGAGTTTCCAAAGAAGGAACGACTGTTTGACTGAAGGTCTCGTAAATCGCGCCTTGGATACTTGTTCTGGTCCTGGAAGCTACTAGTAAGCTTGAATCTTGAGGGAAGAAAGGGTCTCATAGTACCAGGTCAGACGTTTTGATGTCTCGACGTCTTATGCCATATCTTTTTGCTGGCCTATTGGGTGCGGTTTTCACTGAACTGAACTGAACTGCAAATTTATCTTCAGCCTACTAGGTGTTGTCTCAGGCGTTTACATCTTCAGACCACTCTTTGAGGAGAACAGGGCTAGGGGGTGCGCACTTAATTCAAGACCCTGAGCAAGTCCTTACCTTACTAATTTCATTTATCATTTGGTTGCCAGAGAAATCCGTGGCGTAACTCGAACAGCCATGTCCACGGAGCGATCGCAATCCGACACTGCTCCTCAGGAAGCCAAATAGAAGCAGTTTCTGTCCGCTCTTCAGAACGATAGCTCGTTTGCGATGCTGATATTGGACAGTCTAACTCGCTGCCATTGTACTTGTATTTGTTATGTGGCTTTCGAAGAGGGTGCAAAGGTGCACTATCCGAGCGAATGGCTACATCATAGCTCCGTACAAATGGTTTTGTTGCGGATTCGCATCCGATCCTAATAAACGTAGCAAATTCCCGCTATCTCCACTACTGTGCGGAATCGCACCCATTCCGCTGTTTACCGATCGACATCCATCCTGGCCACTCCGTTAATGCTGCCAACGATGGCGTCACGGCGCTCCCATATCTGCCGCATGTTTTTCAACAGGAATCCCAATCGCAGGGGTAAGACCCTCACCTGCAAAACAGTCTCGGCTAGAAAGATCATCTCTTTGCGAGTCTCTTCGACGATAAGGTCCTGGATTTGCAACCACTTTTCACCATCACCCCCCCCGCCCCCGACCCGGAGATGAACCTTCCAGACAGTGTTTTCCTTATCACGCGTGGTTCCCGCCACGGATTCGTGAGTAACATTAGCGATCAGATCATAGGCCGTAGGCGGATGGGACGGTGGCGCATCGAGGTCTACAACGGGGCAAACGAAACATGTCGGAGAAGATCCGCACGGAGATGGAGACGGGAGATGATTAGCAAGGCTATTACATGAAAGATCGACAAGGCGCACATTCGCGGAAATCAACACCCCTGAGCGGGAAGGTGACGATGGTCGGGTTTTTCTCCTCCACAAAGGCATTTTTTGTGAACCGCTTGTAGTGGAGAATGATATATCGTGGGAGACGCTGGCATTTGTATCGCCTTAGTTGACCTGCCGACTCCTTTGATGGAGTGTGACTATAAGTGACAGAAGGAGCGTGGCCAACACGAGGAGTTTACCTGTGTGGTGACACCATCATATTTCGCCAACACGGAATGTATACTGACCTGTGGGATGATGTTTTTCTCGACCGCGTCCTGGAACAACGGTGGCGGCGGAAGATCAACTGCGAGGAAAAGGAACGGCGATACCGTTGACTTGATGTCTAACGCGCGGAAGTCATAGATCGGCATAGGCATGATTCGCGACCTTAATGTCCTAACCTCTGTCAATATCAAATTTCGGCTTTTCGCTGCCAGCCTCGTCAGGGCGTACGATGACTTGCTGCGCCTCTACGCGAAGCTCTCCCTGGAAAGTCGAGAAGATTGTACCTGTGCAAATTATTGCAAACACTCTGCAAACACGACCAGGACTCACTCGAGTTCTTCTTTTTCGTACCGCCCAGATCGATGTGTAGGCGATTAAGGAGCCAACCAAGAAATTCGACTGGATCCCCTTGTTTCTCTAATGAGAATTTTCCAGAACTGGCGCGATTAACCTCCTGCAGAAACTCATGCGGGCTGACTTGGCTCTTGAAAAGCCGTGGATTCCATATTTTCTTAGCAAGTGCTGCAAATCTTTTGACAAGCTCCGTTTCTTTTCCCTTGAAATCCGATAGGAGGAGGTAGTCTCGAAGCGGAGGGACATGAAGGAGCGAGTGTATGATGACATTCATATGATCATTACGCTTGATGTTGTTCAAACCAACGTACCCTTGCATATAGGGCTTGTGTGTGAGGTCGTATGATGGTTTGGAGGGGTGAGAAGCAGAGGAAATGTTCGCTAACGATACTTTGGTAAATTTGGGATTCAACACGAAAGCAATATCTTCGAGCGACGGGTCAGATACAAGATAGCCGTCTGGGAGTACGTAGACCTGATGATCGACTGGGTAAGTCGCCGCGACACGTGTAAAGGGTGGAAGCGACCTTTGCTGTCTCGAGATTGATGAACACGTGGTGGTCATCGTGAATGGAATGAGCATAGGCATATGAGCTGCGACCACGGCCTTGGAAATACTTTCCGCAGACGAGGCAGCCGTATATATTAATATTGGAGGTCGAGACTGAACACACTTTCTCAAAATCAAAGTCAAGCAAGGCCCTGTTAATCTGCGAGGAATAAGGGAGTATCAAGAGTTGAGGAGGCGTGGTGGCATACGGTGTCGAGGTATAAGTCCGATGCCTTGTGCTCATATGCGGAGGCTGTAGCATCTAAAGAGTACGGATCATCATCTTCAACACCCGACGCAGGGGCGGGTGGTGTATTTCCGTCGACCTTGCTGCTTGGCGCGTGGCCACGTTCCTTGACATCCAACGCAGCCTCCAACCTTGCTCGTTTGCTCGGAGGTTCGCTACCCGCGTAGGAGGACTGCTTTGGAGACAGTGCAAGGTCTGAACCGGACATACTATGAGGAGAACGTCAAGGACGGTGGTCAATGAGTAATTACATAAGCCACTGGTCAAAACAGGCTGCCCGACGAGTCGCGTCGCAGGCTGATGCTCACCCGCACTCGTGCTTCGTTGCGCGTTTTATCTTTCTCGGCGTGCTCAAGAGTGTCCGCGTTCTCCTCAACGGCGGGCGCGCATGCCACCCCTCAACCAAAGCCGTCGCTAACACTGGACCCAAGTTTAAAGTCGTTACTTCACGATGTCGACATGTCTTTAATGCCAAAGCATAAAGAGCCAACCTCAACATCTGCGCGAGAACTAGAAGCACTTGAGAACGACGAGGGTGAAATAGCATACTATGACCTGGATCCGGAAGCCGGCTCGGTCGAGGAACTTGCCCGACGCAGGGAGGACCGTAAATCACCAGCAGCCCGGTTCGGCAGCGACGGAATCGGCACTGTGATTCTGTCTCCTGAGCTTCAACACGCGGTTACCGCGCTCATTGAAGGTATGTTTTTATTGTCACCCCTGTATTCGCGAATCTTGTGGACGTGTATAGGTACAAACAAGACACTGCTGCATAGTGATGCAAAACGCTTGTTTGCGGAACAGGATAGCTCGGGAGAAAATTGGTCCACAGCCTATAATGTGGAATATAAAAATCGTCGACAACGTTATCAGCACTCTGCCCGCGATGCAACTGCATTCGCGTCTGTCATCCTTCCTGCGCATTATTCTGCCATATATGCGGTGTTGCGCCACGTGAAACATAGATTAGGACCATCCTGGAACGTGGATGGGGTGATAGACTGGGGTTCTGCCACTGGAAGCGGGCTTTGGTGCGCTCTATCACTAGTTCTTATTGGCCTGCTCATCAGGCCTCTGCAGGGCAGCGTTGAACGCGTTTCAAAAACCATCTGTGACCCCAGGAGAGGGACCACTTTTAGCCAACTCCGCCGTTGTCACGTATGTTGGTCTAGACCAGCGCGAAGGTCTTGTGTCGATAGCCAAGCAACTTCTGCAGAGTAGATGCTTTTGTACCTCGTCGTTTCATTCAAGTTGCTGAAGTACTTGTGCAGAAACCGAGCTTGGTGCATTAAGCGTCACATGGAGAAAGTCTTTCCACGATGAATACCGTATTGATCCTGCCAAGGCTCATTCTACAATTGCCCTCTCAGCATTCATGCTATCTGCGCAACCTTCCCCTCTTGCCAGGAAAAATATGGTAAAGGAAATGTGGGACAGTGGTGCACAAACGATCGTATGTCCTATGTTCCTCACATTAACTAGCGAATTGATCGTCGGTAGATTCTCATCGATCATAACTCGCCTGCTGGTTTCCAAAATATTGCGGAAGCCCGTCATCTTTTGCTAACCCTGGGTCGCAAAGAAACTGAAGACCCCGAAATGATGAACCAGCCTCTTCGGGGCTCACATGTCGTCGCACCGGTAAGTCGTAGATTTACTTGGATATGCCACGAATTGGTTTTTTTAAATTTAAATTTGAATTTCCTCTCTGCCTCGTTTTCTCCCCACATTTACCCGCCTTTTATGATCTAGTGCCCACATGACGGCCCCTGTCCCCTACAACATTCTGGCCCTTTGGCCCTTGTCTGCGGTTTTTCCCAACGCCTGCAGCGGCCAACGTTCGTTCGGCGCACGAAACATACAAAGCAAGGACACGAGGATATCGGCTACTCATATGTTGTCATTCGGCGAGGGCCAAGACCTGATGACTCAATTTTAGGTGCAATGGGACGACCAGTAGGAAGAATGGGTGGAGTGGAGAGGGAAGTGATAGAGCGAGCAAATGCGGGGACAGGTGTGCTAAGGGAATTGCAACGTGCACATGAACATAGGCCTGATCGTACCAGTGTGGGCCCGCAATCACCGTCATTCTCGGTGTCAGCTGTGCGGTCAGCATCGGCGCATGCCCGATCACTACCATCCACCGACATCACTTCCGTCCCCGCGGATCAAGCACAATCTCCTGTGCCTGTGGATGACGGTGTTGGTACTGGCGCTGTGGAGGTGCTTGGGCGGGTGGCGAGCGTAGATGCTGCGTCCTTCATGTCGCCTCATGTTGATGTGCATTCGCCGAACGAAACTATGGTGCGAGCGCAGGCACGAGTCGCCTCGTCGCCTGCGTCAACATCAACGCCACCAGTGGCTGCCGACATATTCGCCTCCACATCAGGATTTCCCCGATGGGCAGGAGGTCCAGAAACCGAACCGAGACCCGAGATTGCGCTCGAACAGGTTGTGTCGCCGTCAGACCTCGAGGAGGCTCTGAGGAGCGAGGCATACGGATGGCCGCGTCTCGTGTTCCCACCGCTCAAGAAGAGCGGACATATCATTATTGATGCGTGTACGCGTGAAGGTTTGTGGTCTGTCCTTTTTCCCACCGCTTTCCCCCTCTATCAAATCCCATTCTTTTTTTCTAAATAGGAGCCACAAGTTGATTTTTTTCTTTTGGTTTCCCTAGGAAAAATAATGCGACTTACGATTCCAAAATCGCAAGGTAAACAACCTTTCTACGATGCCCGCAAATCCTCGTGGGGCGACATTTTTCCTCATCCACCCAAGAATAAACCCATTGAACGTTTCCAACCTACTGACGAAGCAGCCACCTCGAAGCAACAAAATATTCATGATGCGAAGGGATCAGACGTAGGTAAGCGATCAAAGGGGCGAGACAAGAAACATAACACCCATGAAAAAAGTTATGCCGCGCTTGATAATACGCTTCGGAGGGAGGAGAAGGCGAGGTGGAAAGCTCCTAAAAAAGATTTAGCAAGCGATGAAGCTTTGCGACTCATTGACCCCGAGGCAGGAAATGCTCATTACTATTGAACCACCCACCACCGTCAAACAACCTCTCATTTGAACGCTTTATCTTTTCCCCTCACAAGCTTACCCACAACTATACATACACATTGGATAGATGCTGCACCATGCCACTATTCGATATGCTCAAGTTGTCTAACTATTCTATCGGAGGTGCATGTTCCCCGGAACATCCTTGCCAAAACAGTCCAGGTACAAGTTGATGGAGTACGATAACAGATCAAGCCAGCGTTGACAGAAGATCACCTCTTCATCATTGTTTACATC
>JBBPSA010000070.1:0-17347 GCA_038093355.1 Boletus calvinii | reverse complement strand
GGACCTTATTGCGACTAGAATGCTGAGCGAACAAGGACAAATTTCTGCAATCCAAGAGCTTTCATCATCTTATGCGAAACGATGGCCGGCTCTCATGCCCGGACAAACAGCTCCGAATTCCACTGTCTTAGCGATCGTTCTCAAAGAGATTTCAGAGTTACTGCAACAACTTGGTAACGCACCCCCTCCTGTCCAGGTGATGTGGTTTGTGACCGTTGGAGGGAAATTTGAATACTTATTGTCAGCGTTCGTTTAGGACGCAATATCGGAGCCGTTACTGAATTTATTGACGCATCCTAGTCACGGGGTTCGTGTAAACGCAAGCTGGACTCTCAGGTGTTTCTGCTTCTCAACCCCCTTGCGTCTGCCCAAAGCCATACTTTCCATCTCGGAGGCGTTACACCGTGACATAGAGCCGCTACAATCTCCAGCGGCACCCTCCGATATCGATCGACGCGCCCTGGGGCGTGCGTATGGTTTGGCAGGGCTGGTCGCAATCATCCCCCATCGTCCTTTGTATGTTTCCTTCGACATTGCATCCAACGTCCTCGACACAGCCACGAACCTTCTCAAGCGTGCGAGTGAGCACGATGTCCAGGTGGCAGGCGTTGAAGTGGAGGTTGCATGGATATTGATCGCCTCGCTGATGTTGCTTGGGCCCAATTTCGTTCGGCCACATCTCCCTCAGCTCTTGGTGCTCTGGCGCAATGCACTGCCAAAGCCAACGAGCAAAGACAGTGTTCCCGGTCGCAGTGCCACGGAGTGGGAGTTTTTGCTCCACGTCCGGGAGAGCGCACTCGGCGCCATCTTATGTTTCCTCCTTCATAATACCCCGCTGGTGACTCTCGACGTTTCTCGGAGGATTTCCTCCTTGCTAGGCAACGCTCTGGCATTTATCGCGGCATTTGCATCTCAGCCATTGGAGGAACCATCTCCCGGTCTGGAGGGTTCATCCCTTCGCATGAGAGAAAACTTGCTTCGTCGGAGAGTGTTCCAGTGCTTTACCGCATTGGGATCATCGACATTGGCTGATTCCGTTCAGTCTAGTCTGCTGCAGTCTACCATGTCCATTTTTGCGGGACCGGAGAGTGATGGCGTTTCTGCGATGCAAGCCTCCATTGCCTCCTCTTCCGGTACCTTCACCACTGTTTGGCAAACAGCAGATGGATTTGGACATGGTGTAACGACAATGGACATGGTGAACGACGAAGCCGAGGCATTTTCCAAGGGATTGGAGACTGGGAGACCTATGCAGGAACAGATCGAGGATCTTACGGATCTACTCGTATGTGCTATTGTTCCGCATCGATAATTCACTGACCTTTCCTTAGCTACGTACGCCAGTGCTTGGCTCGTGCGAGCACGATACGCTCTCATTATGTCTGACGATCCCGACCAGCAACGATCGTACTATTCTCGATTGTCCAGCTTCTGCGTCAGCTGTTGTGGACGCTTCGATCGAATTGTTCGCTCGATTACTCCCTATTCAAGACTTGACTACGGTGACTAGGACGGTGACCCAGCTCGTGGAATCGGTGAAGTCCCCGAAACTCGACAAGAATTCGGGTCGAAAGGCAGCTGTGCTTATCAACAGCGTGGTGGCCATTGCTCGCGCTCTCCGTTGCGCGATGGAGTCCCATTCTCGCCAAGCAAAAGAAACCCTCGGACATTCTCAAGTTACCACCCCTCTGGCTTCGCTGCTGAAGGTAATCTATTAATCTATGGTTGCTAAATTCGCTTGTTTTTAACGTTGGTGACAACAGGATGCACTTATTGACGGGGATCCCCTTCTACGACGAGCTAGCAGCGATGCCATAGGTCGTCTGGCAAATATATCAGGAACGGCTTTCTTGTCAAGTCAAGCAAAGGTATTGGTCGATCATATCGTCAACAATCGTGACCCGCAGGGGCGTGCTGGCTGTGCTCTGGCGTTCGCAGCCCTCTATGAATATGTTGGGGGTCTTGCTGCTGCACCGATTTTGAAGACGACAGTGAATATCCTTATGTCACTCAGCAACGATCCACATCCGCTTGTCCACTTCTGGTCCCTGACAGCCTTGGCAAGGGTCATAAATGCTGCTAGTCTGACTTTCGCCCCGTTTGTTCCGAGCACCCTTGGAATGCTGCTCAAAATACACATGTCCGACGCCCACGAGATCGAAGGCGGGACACACAGTAATGCCAACATCAGTGGTGATCTACATGCCTTCCCTGTGGTATGCCGTATAATCGATGCCATCATCACAATCTTGGGACCCGACGTTCAAGAGTCAACGCGAACGAGAACGCTCGTTCTTGATCTTGTCCAGGAGTTCTCACTAGAAGAGGACGAAACCATTTTGATCGAGGCAATCAAATGCACCCAGCATCTACTCATGTTTGCCCCGGAACACGTAGATATCCCGGAAACTTTGGGACGCTTTAGGACGTACCTTGGCTCTAGCCGCCGGCAGCTCAGGCTCGCTGCCATTGATGCACTGTATCAACTGGTTCAGAAGGATGCGCTAGTAGTATCAAGAATAGGCGGTGATCGACTGGTAGAAGACCTCTTTGCCATGTTGGATGGCGATCCCAGCATTGAAGGTGTCCGGAACGTCATAGCAAGCTGGCTCGCCCAGACCGCCATTCATAATCCGTCAGCCTGGATTGACCTATGCCAAAGGATCATGCTGCGAACCAATGCCACCCAAAAGGTGGTTGATAATTCCGGAAATCTCGACGATGAAGGTCAGTCGCTGAATGTGGCGATGCCTGCGGACGACTCTAATCAAGACCGGTCATCATCCGTTACTATGTCTCGGTGGAGGACTCAATTGTTTGCTCTGCATTGCTTGCATGAGATCTGCACCATCGTCAATCAGTCCGGAAGGCAAGAGCATTTCGATATACCGTATGCACGTAACCGGGGCTTCCCTGTCCAGGGCCTTCTCGTCTCTCGCATACCGGATTTGATCAAGATGGCATTTACTGCGTCAGCAGCATACGTAACGGAAATCCGACTAGAAGGATTGGTTGTTCTACGCGACATTATCCAGGTATGCTTGCATTTCCTTCAAATCGATTCCCGCTAATGGTCAGCCAGATCTTTTCCAAAGCTCCCGATCCAGATTACCCTGAAGCGTTGCTGCTCGAGCAACATCAGGCTCCAATTACTGCTGCCCTTACGCCTGCCTTCTCTTCCGATTCCACTCCCGAAATTCTGTCCTCCGCGATAGATGCCTGCGCCGTTTTCGTGGGTTGTGGCATTGTCAAGGACGTAAGTAGGATGGGCCGTATTCTCAAACAATTAACAAGTGCCCTCAAAGAGGTCGACGGTAGGCAAGAGTGTATGCTTATCCTGGAATGACCTAATGCCTTGTCTAGATTCTGGTAATCTCAAAATGGGAACTTTGGAACTCAGCCCAAACGCATCCGCCACGCTGACTGTATCTATCCTTGCCGCATGGGCTAGATTGGAGATCGCTTCCGCAGAGCAGGCTTATCTCCTCGATGTCATAAAACCTTACAAAGGCATTCTTGCCTCGCAGTGGATTGCGTGTTTACGTGACTACGCTACCATTCGTGCAGACTCGGAGTTCGTTCACGACTTATCTATTGTTTCCGTGGACCCCTCGTATGCAAACCTCGGGAAAGTGGTCTTACTGCCAGTAAGCCAACAAATTCCACCGCGCACAGATATCTAACGAGGACCTAGTATTACTCCGACTCTTGGGCTACTATTCTCCAAGCAGTTGCGAATGCGATGGAACACAGTGAACAGCATATTTCGAGTGCTATCCTTGGACAAGGTTCCATCGCAGTGCTACCCTCGTCGAATGGTCTTGGACTTCCCCGTACTGATCCAGCACCGCTATTTTTCGTAATCTTTGGTCTCATCTATGAGGCTTTGGCAGTCTCCTCCCCTCAATCATCTGCGACCCCCATCATTCGTAGTGCTACGGTAACCGCGTCGCTCAGGGCCCTTAAATGTCTAATTGACCCCCGCTATTCGGGGAAAGCGCTTCTGGAACCCACTGTCTTCAAAGAATTCATCAGCCTGTGCTACCGGATGGCAATGGTAGAAAACGCGGCGATTCTTGTGCACCTGTTGGAGGTCATCACAGTATTTGCCAAGTATTTTGGTCATCTTAGTATGGAAAGTGTCGTAGCCCCGTAAGTCGTCGTCGAGACTTCCATTTGACACTTGTCCTTACTCCCTTTGCAGGAACGAAGCTTTGTCCCCGAACTCGGTCCGTGCTCACTGCTTAAAGATCTGTGCATACATTCTACGCCACGCTCGACATAATCAAAGTGCCCCGGCTATTTGTAAGTAACTTGTGTATTGTTTGCCTTCACCTACTAATGAGAGATCCACATCCAGCTGGGACGGTTTCAGAACTCGCCAAAATGGTGAGCTGCGCTCTGACTACTTTCCAACTCGTCGCATCAACTACAGAGGGGAACGTCCGGGAAGATGTAAGGGGCGTAGGGTGTATGCTCTATGCAGGTATGGTCGTTTGACTGTTGTTGTTATGATATTCTTTACTGATTTCTGCTTATCATCAGAACTGTTGAAAGATGAGACGTTGGATGTTGATCTGATAACCCCAACCTTACCTGCATTCAAGTCTTTGGTGTCAGTAGACTGTCGTCCGGGGGTCCGTGATCGTTACGACAGCCTGATCCATGGTATCCTGTCATCGTGTCTTCTTAATGTTGACGAAATGCGGTCGGTTCCGTTACACTTTCGGTTCGCTTACGTGCTGAAGATCTCTGTAGTGGTAGAGAAGGACTGATCTCGTCTAAAAAAGTCAAGTCCAACCTCCTGGCTGCCGTTCTGATCTTAACTGGTCTGCCATCGAGAGTAAAAGTTGCTCGTGGTGTGGTGGAACACTTGTGCTTCGTGATCTCACAGAAGCTAGAAGAGAATGATGATGTAAGATTGCTGCTGTCAATGCGTCGTTATGATCCCCTGAAATCAAAGATACAGATGGCTATTGTTGCTGTTCACTGTGCAAAGACCATCATGGTCGCGGCCTCTGGCAACGACCTGCTTCGCGCTTGTGTGCGGCTTTTGTTACCCGGTTTGATTCATTTCGTTGCTGGGATGTCCCCACGATTAGATGATGGTTCGCTATCGGAGCAAAATAACGCATCGATAGAAGAAGTGTGGAGAGCATTTTCTGCCTTCATTGCACTGACGACGGCTGAACAACGTAAGAGGCTTCGGATTATTACATTATTTCCGACCTGACACTGCGAATACAGGGACTCGTGTCCTGAGCGTCATCTTGCCTACGGTCACGCTCTTGCTCCGACCTTCCCAAAGTCCGCCGTCCAGCGCACACTTGAGCGCTGTCGCACAGTTGCTCTCGTTCGCAACCTCATCCCCGGTCAACTTCAAAGAAGCGACCGTGCAACTTGAACCCGATACACGAGAGATCCTCGAGCTCTCCATTAGGAAAGCAATAGAAGGATCGTCGACCACGAGCCAGACGACTTCGCGTCCACAAATCTCCCTGAGATCCTTTTGAAACGGCAGTTACGTTCCGCAGTGCGGCGGCCTTTCGCCGGTTCACCTTTGTTTGTCTTCTGATGGAGTAGACTCAGAACACATGTAAAAATACATCAATTATTGCGAATACTGTAATGCTGCTGTCGCAAGCAATTGATCAAGGCGTACAGCTGGATTGCTTGGCAAGTCGGACTCGCACGGTGAACGTTGGCACTGCCTCCGAGGGGCTTCCGAGTCATTGGATATGTTGTGACTCGGACTGGATTAGCACTGTGGTTGCGATTACCGAACACTTTTCACGTACTGCAGTGTGCATACCACCGCGCTGCCAGCCTGAAAGGGCGTCGTCCATCCTCTGATCTCGTCTCCCCCAACTGTAGTCTGTAAGTCAAAAGTTGAACTTCCAGTCAGCGTAGTTCATGATGATGGCACTACAGCCTGGCTATGCCCGTAGAGTCTGTGAAATTATTCTCTGCCCTCAGGTCGTCGTGGTTTTGTTACAGTGGTATAGGCTTTTCTATTGCAATATCTTCTTGACTTCAGTCTCAACAATTTGATCCGGTTGTTGCGGCCATGCTCCGAGCTACTAGTCCTCGCCGAGGATCCGAGGATGCATGCTTCAAAGTTTCAAGTTGATTCTGCTAGGATTCCGTCAACAATCGGTAATAGCTGTTACCCGAAGGCCATTATGATGCACCCGAGCCATGGATCTGTTGGTGTACGGTATACGACTTGCCCCATCTGATCGCTGACGGGCGAATATCACTTTTATTTCCTTGCGCGCCGGCAAGGGCGGGTACCACAGTGACCACCCAAAGATAAACCCGTACCATTTAATTTCTGCCCATCGGTCCATGCCGACTCGGAGCCGGTCCGTTCGCTGCTTATTGTAATTCGGGTCAGCTGCTTCGCAGATAAAAATCTGGGAGACAAGTGTAACACTATTACTTGACGACTCTACCACCACAGCCATCCGAGACTCCTGTGATTGAAGGTCGGTTGGCACCATACGGAGTCATTCATCTTCATCCCCAGGGAGTCGTTCTTGACTGCTCTGACAGTTGAATTTCCGGCCTGCCTAGTCGCCGGTGGAATCTGATTCAACTCAGAAAGCTCATTATCGATATTTATTACTCATGAGGGCAGGTTGGTGCGTGTCTACCCATGGGACTGTATAGGTAATCGCTGACCTTTGCCCAACTGGTATCAATTCGCTTCCCACCATGCTCTCCAGGTCTGTATGCTCGGAGCTTTGTATTCTAATGCTGAATCTTGCCTCAGTCAGCAGCCACTTAACGAAGCACAGATTACCAAGGACATTGAACATGCACCGGTATCTGACGACCCCAGAGCTTGGAGCCATGCTCGGAAGGTGCGCTTGGGTTGCTGGTCCACTGCACATCAATATGTTGACCAAAAGCATGCTAGACGCTAACACTAGTGATTGTCTCATCAGCATCAATGATCGCTGGCCTTGCAACCACTATCCAGAATCGTGAGTATTACCCTCTATCTCAAAAGGCCGATCCACACGCGCTCCTACGTAGCGGCGAATGCACAAATTGAGGAGGATCTGCATGCTTCCGACTCAGATATCAGTTTGAGCTTGTCTGTGTTCGTCCTCGTCCAAGGACTGTTCCCTCTGGTGTGGAGTGCCATCAGCGAAATTAATGGCCGCAAGGTTTGCCCTTCGTGCACCATGCTGATTTCTGTTCTAAAATATCAATCCAGGTCGTCTATTTATCATCGATGTCACTATTCATCGTTGGCTCGGCTGTCGTGGCCACTTCAAAGACGATCGGTCTCGTTGTAGGAATGCGAGCCCTACAAGCTATAGGGTGGGTACACATTCTGGTATATTACGCCTCTCTTGACTCCGTACGTTTTTTCAGCTCAAGTGCAGTCATGGCTATCGCTGCTGCCACTCTTGCTGATATATATGAACCTCATGAACGGGGTGCGAAAATGGGAATATACTATGCAGCACCACTGCTCGGTGCCTCTATTGGCCCTTTTCTGGGCGGAATCTTCGCACAAGCCCTTGGCTGGCGTGCGGTATTCTGGTTTGCAGTTATCAGCGGAACCGTTGTTTTGCTATGCTTGTTCATCTTCTTCAAGGACAGCTTCCGGAAGGAGAGAAGTCTCTCATATCAGAATGTCCTTCGCAAGAGATTGAAGGAGCATCAGCTGTGTACGGCTGCGCGGAGTCGGGTTGACATTGTGGAATGCTCCACTGTCAAGTCGCAACAATTGCCCTCGGGGGAAACTGTTGAAGACCTAGAAACCGGAACAAATACGCCTGGCGCCTCGCATACTATCAACGACATAACGCTGTCATTCACGGACGTTAACCCTTTGCCACCCATCATCTTAGTGTTGAAACGATGGAATAATAATGCCATTCTTTTCGCATCAGGTCAGCTCATTACAGTGCGTTTGTGGTCCGCTGGAGTACTGATCCTATGCCAGGCTTGATATTCGGCTTCTCATACAGTCTTTCGTATACCTGCGCGAGAACATTATCAACCCTGTATGGTTATGATGCACTACGGACAGGCCTCGTCCTACTCTCCAGTGGAGTAGGTGAGTTGTTTGTTCGAGCCTACATCACGGCGCTTCATGTATACCACTTGGTTACAGGCAGTATATGTGGTAGCACCCTTGGGGGGCGATGGTCTGATACGATGTTGATGAAATTGAAGGGGAAGCACGGAGGAAAAACGCATCCAGAGGTGGGTGTACTGAGTTGGTCATCATCCGTCATTTTCGTCTTAAGCCGGTTGAAACTATAGATGCGCCTCCAGAGTACATTGCCAGCCATGGCATTACTTCCTCTCTCCGCGATAGGTTATGCCTGGACCTGCCAAACTCACCAGCCAGTTTTTGCAATTTGCGTGATGTTATTCATTGCTGGTTTTTCTTCAATGTTAGTTTATCTCTTCTTGAATTCCTTCCGGACCGCTGAAACAAACCTTCGCTACTGACAGGTGGATTTACACCAGTACTCTCGCCTATATTGTCGACGCCAACACAGGCCGCTCCTCGACTGCTGTAGCAGCGAATAGTGCATACAGAGGTATCCTTGCATTCATAGCAGCCGAAATTGCCATCCCTCTCCAGGTGAGCAGCTCTTGTTGCGACAGGATTGTGTTGGTCGCTGAACGTCCCTATAGGATAGGATTGGAGATGGAGGACTATACACTTTTTGGGCTGGCTGGTTGTTCATCATGGAGATATTGGTTCTGTTGGTCCTGAAGTTCGGGAATCAATGGCGGGAGAAATGCGAAGAAGCCGAAAGGAAGAATGCCTGAATGATACTGTAACTTTATCGGCATGGACGCTTCGCTTCATACGAAGGCAAATTATATCTTATACAGCAGGCGACAATATTAGGAATTGAAATAAGATATCCTTGCAATGCTAACAATTTATCTGGATGTGAATGTTCGTGGATAACCGGAACAGCTCGAGAAACGGTTGGCTTAAATCTGAGCATTGCCAACCTGGTCAACGCTGCGCAGCTTCACATACACGTCACTACCTGTAAATGCCTGAATACCAGGACCCACGGACACGGCCAAAGTGAGCGACTTACCCCATCCATCCAATGAGAACAAATCGAGTGAGCCACCGAAATATCTTGCATATAACCTGCTCATCGGAAGCCCATATCCTAAGCCAGCAATCGTTCCTAGTCCAACTTGTACTCCCTTCCCTGTAATCTCGCCAAAGAGATTACCGTCGCTTGTACCCGTGCTTCCACCAACAGCGGCACTCCCGCCAATGTGCTGCGCAGCATAAGGTCCACCACCATCGCTTTCAGTATTTCCAGCAGTGGTAAATGCATATGAGAATATCCGTGCCATGTTGGAGGGTGATACACCGCCCCCCTGATCTCTAACTCTGATCGAAAGGAAGGGAGAAGCAGGGGAAGGTGGAGGGGAGATTGTGACTGTGACTGGAGTAACCGGGTGCGCGGATGTCGTGCCGTACAGCTGGTAGTGACGTTCGACTGTCGCTCGGAAGGCATTCTTGAGAATTTCAGTGAGGATGTATTCGAGATGGACAGGAACGTAGCTTTGACAACGAGTAAGATCGCGGATACAGTAGATGAGGGAGGACTGGGACTCACGCAAACGTCGTGTCTTGATGTCCGTTGAGTACAATGGTCGGGGCGGCCCCAAGCGTTGCCTCGCAAAGTTCACTCACGAACGCACCGCACATTTCGACCATAGCGGCGGGAGAACAGGCCATGTTGACAATACCGTAGTGAGACGTGAGACCCACTTCTGTCTGCCCCTCCAGGGCCTGTGACAAGGCGATGTGTTGTTCAGCAATTAAACGGACTGATATCCGGTTACGAATGGCACCATCCAAGAAATTGCTTATTTGTGTCGGGGACATGTATTTGGCGCATTCCTGGAAGCTAATACGACACAGCGATTAGGACACACGGATTTGAGCCACAGGATACAGAAAGACGGACCCCTTGGCCATAGTCGGTATGTCATTCCGATGGCTTTCCACTAGATGGCTGAGCTCGGCCGTGAAGAATGTGTTCTCTTCTAGGGTTGTGACAGGCGGGTAGCTTGCCAGAAATTGAAAGCTTTGTCTGTACGCATTCAGCGTCTTTGAAACGTAGGGATTGGTGCCGACGATAAACGGAAGGGTCTCGAGTGCGCGTGCACGCCTCGCGAGGCGACGCGGAATCTCCGACAGTACAAAGGAGACGCTGCGCAGGACAGACTCTGGCGTGAGAGGCTGGCCGAAAGCTACAAGGGAGTTTAGTGTCAGCGGATGAGGAGGATGAGCGGCATAAGACGCCAGAAGCTGCGAAGTCTGGGCACTCGGTGGATCTGGCGTACGTCGAACGTGAAACGACCGGCATTGGAGCCCTCGCGTCGCAGCGACACGTCCCTGTGCGATCGTACTCGCAGACATGGTGCTCAGAGGATGCACAGAATATGACCCGGCCGACTCAGCACAAGCGACTCGGAGCATCTCACATCTCCCGCAGCCACATAGACGCCGGTGCAGCTATCAATATACCCTACACTGTAAAATAACAAGATATATATATCTTTCTATGTCGAGTACAGGGATCTCTGATACTACCACCACGCCCTCCACAGATCCAGAGAACGAATGAGAATTCGGCAATGTAACTCATGTTGATTCAGCGTGCCTTCTCTTTCCTCTTGGTGGCTTGTGTTCTTGTTGGAGATTATTAACCGGATGAAAGAACGCAGTTTGTTGCTTACTTGGCTTCACAGACTCCACGTCCTCGACCACCTCTGCCGTATAAGACGATGCACCGCTCACAGAAACGGAGGCCGAATCTTGTCGACGCGACAACCGTCGTGGTCGCGAGTCAGAGATAGCAGTGTCCGGTGCTGGTGAGTGTGTGAGTGGCGGAGACTGCAGAGTAGGAAGCGTCAAGTTAGAGTGCGTAGTGGCGCTAACTGCGGACAATCGTGGCAACCGGATTTTGAGAGTAGGTGTAGAGGATGCGCCAGACTGAGTGATTGTTACGGAAGCTTTGGGCGTCGCAGGCTTGGAGGGGGATTGTGCGACAGGCAGAGGGGCTGGCGGCGGCGGCGTGGGTTCAGATACAGCGGGTATAGGTGGGTCTGACGCCGTAGGTGGAGAAGATGCTCGTTGAACCAAGGCCATGGAATCGTCCTCCTTAATTTTCTCAGGAACGTGCTTGGCTTTCCGGCGTGCCTTACTTGCCCTCTCAGGTTTCTTGGCTCGTTGGGAGGAGGTAATCTACAGGTCCCTTGAGCATCGTTTCTTTTATATCGCAATACTCGACCTACCAGCTCTGCACCCCCCTTAGACACAGATTCGACCGACGTAAGTTCTTCCTTTTCCCGCTTGGTGGCAATCCTTGCCCTCTTTGGCTTAGCGGGAGAAGGAAGGTCGGCAGGAACTTGTGATTGAGATACTGTCTCGGGAGGGGTGATTTCTGCGGTATTCTTGACAGACGATCTGGAGGGTGCTTTGCGCTGTTTCGAGTTCAGGTTACTTTGAGATAAAAGGGAGTTCACCCATACTTACCTTTGATACAATGGGTTTTGTGGTTTCTTTGAGTTCAATTGTTCTGGGCGCTGGTACAAAGGGAGATGATTGAGGCTCAAAATCGGTTTGGGTGCCAGACTCAGTCGTGATCCTCTCCGCCACCTTTTGACCTTCTGCATTTGACATAGCAGGTAACCCCAAGGGTCGGGTGGGCCGTCCTGCAGGGGATTTACCTTTCAGCGAATACAAGTTACGAAGATCGCATAAGAGCTTTAAAGCGAGGTGAGTTTGCAATCCATTGCCCAGTGACTAAACGGCTTGCCTGTGCGGTGCGCAAATCATCGAACGAAATAAGAGGCTCCTTAGATGATGACGACTGAAACTGGGTGTCCTCCTCCATCTCATCAAGAGAACTCAACGAGGTCAATGGCGACGATGTCACAGATACAATATCCTTCTCTCTGTTGCAGAGACATGATTAATCTTGAATCTTTTCGGTCTAGGATCCGAAAACAAGCTCACTTGGGCTCTGGGTATTGTTCTTTGCTTATCTTGCTCCAGAAGTCGAGCATGATGACACGCTCGGGAACCCTGTATCGCCTCCCATTAATTAACACCTCGTCAAGGACGAGCTTTTCTGTCATCGCCGCGGACTGTGGGTGTATAATCTCGATATTCCCGTTGTTCCATTGGTTTAGTTTACTGATATCGATAGGCGCAACGTTTTGCCTCGGAATGCGTCGCTTTGGTTGCTACGTTGGATCAAATCGGATGTCCATATGGTGAGTGAACCCCCAAAGCATATTCATTGTCAAGAACTCACAAGGACTTGATCAGCATGATTTGGACACATCCATTTCTTTCCAAAGGCAGGCATAGACGTGAGAGGGGGATCGAGGCAATCAAGATGGAAGTGAAGGTTGCAGTAATCGCAAGAAACGATCGCTTTTCCACTTTCCGGTGTTAAACTGTGTGCGACGGACGTCGACCTACGCGGACGCTTTTTCGAAGGCGCACATCCAGTAAGACCGCTCGGCAGCGCTGACGTGCCACATCTAAAGCATAACACGGGTACACCATTTCGATCCTTCAATCGATATGGATCGCGGTCTTCAAGTTGCCCATGGCGACTGCGAGACATGGGTCGGTAGGGATCGAAAGGAGATAGCCTACTTACTTAAGGCGAGGTTGCTTCATTTCCGAGCTATCCACATAAGTTCCATTGGCACCAGTAGCGACTGAGAGACGGTAAAATGAGACGCTTCTTAGAAAAGAGAGCCACGAACCGTCCTTGAAAAAACCTCTAATATCATCTGGGAGTTGAAATTCTCTAGGAATGCTCGTTTGAGCAAGGTGGATGAGAGGAGACATGAAAGATGGCGCTGGCTTAGATGGCGGGTTCTATGAAACGCGAAATGAGCGTCACATACGCAAGGGACATGTTGCCAAATAGCCTACTCTGCGAATGATACAACTCGGACAGAACCATTTTTCGCCGTCTGAGAGATCAACTGCTTCCATAGGAGGGTCCAGGCACCAGAGATGGAATGCCCGAGGACAACTATCACAGTACACTAGTGAACCTAAGGATCGGCATGATGAACAATGATCTTCGTTCAACTAAGCGCCAAGATGTAAAAACGTGAGGGTAGTACACTAGCGTCAACTCGAAGAGCACGTACCAGACTCAATGAAGGCTCCGGAGAGAGGGAGATTCCGACGGGTTCTTCCTTCACTCTAAACCCTCTATCTATCTCCTTTCCTTTTCCCTTATCTTTTCTCGTCGACCTTGCTCTCTCACTAATAGTCGGCGGGACAGAATCTTCACATCCAGGCAGCGAGTTCGCACGAGACATTGAGATTGAAGGGTCGTCTGATTCGGGTTGTACCGGGAATGGGTCGGAATCGGGGAGAGGTGGCAAGCTGGGCTGGCGAGAAGGCGGTACGTCTGATGGAGGTGGCTCGGTCGCAGGAAGGGGTACAGAGAAGTTGCTGTGGGCAGTACCGTTGTTCAAGTTTCTAGCACTGGCCCTTTGAGCACGCCCGTTCGCAATCCTGGATGCGTAGTGATGGGCGACCAACAAAATGACAAGGAAGACGGGTGATACATCGGCAAGAGTTTGGATTGAGTCGTGACGGGGAAGCAGTCAGAGAAAGCCCCAGCGGTGTGAAAAGGAGACGGGAACATACCCTTTGTCGACCCTGGCGCGCTTTCGACGGGGCCCGTCGACTTCCGAGACACTGAGAGCACCAGTCATGAGGCCGCCGTAGGTGGAGCCTGGATCCGATGTGGGGAGATAGGACATGAAAGCGGGTGGTTTCTTTGGGTCGCGCTTCTGTGCAGCCTGCTGAACAGACAGCAGGGAAGGTGGACCTGGCAAAATTTCAGTGGAAAGAGAGGGATCCGAGAGGCCCTCGAGGTGGGGCGGTTGCAAGACAGGAACTCCTTGCAACAAGTAAGCCGGAACCTCCGCCATAGAGGTCATGGTTCGAGAACGAGAAAACGACCAAGCGGGACGATCCAGTGTTTGTCCGACGTAGAACGGAAAGCCACGTCCCAAGGCGCGACCAACGTTGTGAGTAGCGAAATTATGACAGCGCTCACCCAGACTTACTGGATGCTCGGAGGTGGCAAGCGAGGTTGCGGCGGCGACGCCCTGGCACCGACAACAATTTTTCGCCAACGCTGTACAGCACATCTCTGCTATATAGTTGTCCTAGCTACCACTGCTCGACCCACTCCCCATGCTCGCGACCATCCGGAGATGCCCAACCAGTTCTGAACCCGAGTTAAACTTGGCGAGCGTCGATGAGGTACCTCAAACCTCCTCTGCAATCAAACGTTGGCAATCAGGAGATCATTTGTTTCATCACGGGCGACTCAGGGTTCCTGAGGCGGCTCACCGATTCTACATGGAAAGATCTGAATATGCTCCTGTTGAACAGAAAGAACGCAGTTAGAAACCCTGTACCCTTTATATGCCAGATGAACAGAGGAGACATGGAACGCGTGCACCACAGAACCCAGTAACACTATGGCAAGAGACTCACCGAGGCAACGTCACGAAGGGAAAGGCAGCGATTTATCAGGGTCAAGGCTCTCGTCAGTAGAAGACCCTTCGAGAGCAACACAACCTCGGGCGCGCAAAGGTAATCCTTCGGATCCCTTCCTAGACTTCGCGATGAGCCGTCTATGTACTCGATTTCCTCGATGCGCATCCCAATGCTGTTCTTCGACCATCACTGGTCTCCGGGGATTTGTTGTACACACTTGGCACACGACTTTCCGTCTCGCTCGTAGGATGTCGGAGGGGCTAGCAACACAACGTGAGACTCTTGAAACGCCATTCACGCGAACCAATTGGCGCACTCGACTGATTTATTCTGATTAGTAAACATTACACTCGCCATCGAGGATAACGATGCGGGAGGCGGAAGCTCTTCTTCTCGTAAAAAAGCTAAAAACAAATTATCAGTTACGATCGTATATACCGGCCCAGCTTACATTTCGTGATTGATTCAGCAGGGGATAGAACGTTTGAGGTCCATTGGTCACCCAAAACTAGCAAGAATGCAGTGAACCACGATTGACGGGTTACTGGGCAGGCGCTTACCTGTAGCATCGAGAATATACATAGAAGCCATTGGAATGTTATTTCCAGATTGTATGTTGGCACTGTGTATCGCCGGGAGCAGTTTGTTCCGCAGCCATGTGATCTGACGTTTAGCATATTTGCGAGTCGACTGTTTCATATTTTCTACTGCCTTGTCAAAGGCTTTCTGAGAATCAGGGCCATCGGACAACGAAAGGAACTCGCGAAATTCCTTGAACCCTATCGGCAGGTATATCACATGTTGTCATGGGAAGATGCTGCGCGTACCTATGGACTGATAGATGCCGACCGTATAATCTGGGTCGGTTGCGGAAGAATTCGAGTCGTCCTTCACATCAACTGAGGAACTGTTGATTGCAGCCTGCGAGGAAGAAACGGTCTTTTGCAGGAACCTTATTTCGTCGAGAAGGCCTTGCTTCATAAAGAGAAGTCAGTCAGAAGAAAAGACAAATTAACAGGGTCCGCAAACCTTGATCATATCGTCAACCCTCCCATCGAGGCGAGGGTTCAGCGCGGAAGGCTGCGCATAGAGCCAGAAGCAAAGAGTTCGATACCTTTGCGCAAAAGTTATTTCACATTGTCCAGGCTACAAACAGGAAAGGAGTACCCACCGAGGGATGAGCGGACTTTCCGATTGCTCACTTATAATCTCGCTTGGTGTCCTGCTTGTCTCTTTCATGATTCGCAGACTGCGGAGGACCTTGCGCGTATCTCTCCAGTGCCACCGAGATGCTACCGGAGGGTCCAGAGCCTGCAACAACTCATGCAGAGAAAGTGCATCCTCTGGATGAGTGACCGCGTTTGGTGGTGATTCTGGAAGTGCTGCCCACAGGTCCAAGAGATTGGGTTTCAATAGCGAAACGGAATCCTGTAAAGAAGCGGACATCGGATAACCAGAGGTGGTGGATTCAGGTGGTGTCAAGTCTTTATTCGCTAGTCGATTAGGGAACAAGAGATGTTGGATCCAGTACGACGTCCCGCCAACGACGATGGGAATTTGGTTCATTTTATGAGTTTCTTCAATCTGTCACGCAGGAGTTGGATAGCACGTCTCTAAGCACCGCCAGTACTCACTACTCGGATGGCATCGTGTACCCATTGTCCAACGACGTACTGCTCGCCTGGCTGCTTGAAGTCCATAAGGAGGTGTTCCACATCCATACGTTCTGCTTGAGGGATCTTATTGGTGATTATGTCCATACCGGTGTACACCTGCATGGAGTCGGCATTGATGATACGCGCACCACACCATCGATGTTCGCCGGGAAAATCTTGATAAATTTCCTGGCCGAGCTTGAGTGCGAGCTCTACACCCAGCTTGGACTTTCCGACTCCAGTCGTGCCGCAAATGGCGATCAAAGGCTTCAATGAGGTCATACTGGAGGGCTGCTGGGGTAGATTTGGACCACGAGAGAACCCGACAAGGAACGAATGGACGGTGTCACACTTCAAGTATACCTCCGCATTGAACAACGGACACCCGTGGCGGACGATCTCGGAACCCTCCTTGGACTCACTGGCAAGGGAGGTTATTTTTTTTCCACGATTATTTTTCGTCCTGTAAAATATTCACAAAATTGTTTTGTCATTAGCCATGTCTTCTGTCGTTCGTTCGAGAGTAGCTCGGGTGTCACTTTCAAACTTGAGGCCAGCAACCGGTTCGTTGCACAACGTACGCTTTTCTTGAGGTATGCGACTGCCATGTAAGTGACGTTTGGTTAGCAAAAACGCGTCGGGCGGGGTCAAGGCTCGGGATATGGTGGCACGTCCGGACGCGGTCACAAAGGCCAGAAAGCTCGTTCCGGTAACGGGAAGCCCAAGGCCGGCTTTGAGGGCGGTCAGACGACAATACTCAAAAAGTTCCCCAAGAGGGGCTTTGTCAACCCGTATGTACTGTACCGGTCATGGCCTCCTGGTGTCTCATGCTGAACCCCATGCAGGAGCCGCAAAACCTATGCCGCAGTTAACCTAGACCGACTTCAACATTGGATAGATCAAGGACGTTTGCATTCGACACCGGAAAAACCCATTACAGCAAAGGAACTACTATTGAGCGGATGTGTGCACAACGTGCACGACGGTATTAAACTATTGGGAAACGTTTGTGTCTTTATCGTTTGAATTGCTTTTCGTTGCAAATTTATCTTTTACTTTGCAGGGTGCGGAATTCTTGAAGGCGGCCGTGCACATCACCCCTTCCCGTGCATCAAAGAGTGCC
>JBBPSA010000069.1:0-17374 GCA_038093355.1 Boletus calvinii | reverse complement strand
CGGTGATTTCCATTACGTTGACCACCACCGCTCTGGCTCTTGTTACGAGGCACGTCGGGCTTCTTGGCCTCTGAGGGTTTCTTGCTGGATTCAGAGCCGGATTCTGTACCGCCGGGGGCAGGGGTAGTGGATTTCTTGTTCCCAGTCCTAGAAGAGGGTCTCTGGGCGCCTGGGAGATTCCCCGCAGCAGAGGAGGGTCTGGCGTTCGAAGGGGTCCTCTTGGATCCGCGGGGGACATTGGAGGTCGAAGTCGACTTTTTGGAGTCGTCCTTCTTGGTTTGGTTGAGTGAGGATTCGTCTGTCATTTCGTTCGTAGCGTTACAGGAAATTGGCGTTATATGAAAGTTTTATGAGTGTCTGCAAAGGGCAACGTGGGCGATGAGAAGGAAACAAAACGGGAAAAGAGAGATACCTGGTAGTAGGAAAGTGGTTGTATGCTGAAAGACTTGCCCTGTAGGGCGTGTGAGGTGAATATGGAGGTGAATGCCGCGTGCAGGCGTGGATGAGATTTTACTAGTTGTCGTCGCGAAGAACGTCGCAGGCAGTGTTCTCCTCCGTTTTCCTACTCGATATTCCCACGCTCAACACCGGTTACCCAAGCGCAGCTAAGGGGGTCCGCCCGGGTGCTATGGACACCTTAAGTTAAAAATTGACAACAGAACCGATGATCGGCAATGAATTCTAGACAATCTATTTCTACCAAATCTTCATGCACTGTTAAGCTTATCGATAATCGCAGAAGTATACTGCTTCGTGGTCGCTCTACCACCGAGGTCCCCAGTAATCGCCTTTCCCTCCGCGATCGTCTGCGAATCGACGCCGTGAATACCCAGGTTGCACAGGATAATCCTTACTTACATCGAGGGTCGCCTTCTCGATCTTCGCCGCATGCTCGTTCAGGTTCATGTGTCTGAAACACAGCATGGAGTCGGATCAACCAAGCCCGCACCGGAACATAAACGTACCTTAGCATCATCAATGAAGACAACAACAGTGCCGTTGGATTTGCTAATCCCTTTCCTGTGAACCTTGTCAATGGACTCATCGGGATTTCGCGAACATGGCACATGCCTGCAATGTCGGGGGCAGAGCCATGCACAGCTTCGAATATGGATGCATCCTTGAGAGACTTAGCATATGATGATGCTATCGAGTATAGGATATGCATACCCGTCCAATGTTGCCAGAAGGAGTGAGACCGAGACCGCCAATCAGCCCTGCGCACATATCCGACAAAATATCACCATAAAGGTTGGGCATCACCATGACGCGATTAGAATATGGCTCAGGATTTTGCACGATCTGTCCGACGGATTAGCCTGCCGACATTCATCCGCCATGTGACGCAGCGTACCTGCAAGCAGACTCGATCCAACAAATCCTCGTCGTATGAGATATCCGGGAAATCCTTCGACACTTGGCGGCAAGCCGACAAGAACATACCATCCGACATTTTCCTGCTAAAGTTAATACGTGACCTCAACACGTTCTTGTCTTGGCTTACATGATGTTAGCCTTGTGTACCGCAGTTACCCTTTTTCTCCCGCTAGCTTGCGCGTAGTGGAACGCATATCGAGCCACGCGTTCCGATGCATCGTAAGTGATGAGTTTAATGGATTGAACAACCCCATCAACAATCTGAAAATTTCACGCAAACGGCAAGGGCTCTTGAGTATCAAATACCATACCTCGTGTTCAATACCCGAGTATTCGCCCTCCGTATTTTCACGAATGAGAACAGTGTTGACGTCGTCGTATGGTGTTTTGAAGCCCTTGATCGAGACACACGGGCGAACGTTAGCAAAAAGATTGAACGTCCTACGGAGTGTCAAATTTAGGGAGACATGACCCTTGCCGACTTGGTGCAAAAAGTTAATTTATGTTTGCAAATCATCGCAGAAGTCGAGCTCACTCGGTGTTGCCAAGGGACCTTGAACAGACTTAGTCTTTCATAACTCTGATGCTTCTAATCGACACACCTTTCAGAGCAACGGTGTTCTTCCTGACCGAACTGATCGCTGTGTCTGGAATAACAGTTTTGCCGCCTTTTAATACCGGCGTGACACTGACTTCCTCCCATTCGATAGGGACCTGTGTTCACGTTGAGCACGTCGGGTGCACGCACGTAATATAGACCCACGTCGGCAGCAGTGTAGATGGCCTTGACCGATTCACTAATTTCCGGACCAATACCTGGGACTGACGTCAATGTATCACCTTGCGGTTGTGTGCCCAATATCCTGACCGTCACCGGGAATCAACGTCACCGTGTATTTTCCCTGGGCGGGGATGAGTGACGTGCACGAAAGCATGATGTGTGTTGCTTACATGACTGCCCTTGTGTCCGGCAAAGACACTGGTTGGAGCTGCAGACGCGTACCGCCTGTAGGACTGGGAACAACGTAAATGGACCCTTTCTGTGCCAAGAACAAGTTGACATCTACCTGAGAATACCCCTTCGCAAAACCAGTGAGGGACCTATGGGCCAACATTTTCAAGACAGAGAGAGAGAGGGAGAGAAAGCAAAAAAAATGTTGCGAACAAAAACTCCAAGGGCACACGGGTATACACGGATTGACCACGTGGGAGATCCCTCGAGATATCTGTGTCCATTTTAGTCACTCCGAGTCCGTCTATGCCAGTGCTTATAAGGTCGGATCAATCCATTGGAAGGACAGCAGGAGCACTATAATACACGAAATGGACAGTGACGCTGCTAGTATCCACTCAGCTGACGCCGGTAAGGTATGTACTCAGAAACATTAGCCGCTCAATAGTCCGTCCAGCTGTTGCCGGTACTGCTCCATTGTCTTCTCGATCTCCTCCTCCTCCAACCGGTCTTGCGTGGACGACTTGAGTTCTTCAAGTCAACAGGCAACCACACAAGAGAGTATCGCTGGACTTACTGGCAATTCCGCCCCCACAGTGCCCGCTTGCCCGAGCTTGCCGTCAGTAAGTTCGAACAGCACTTTGTCTACTTCTGCGTCGGCTTCTTCCTCTATGTCTTCCTCTTCATCCATCTCCAGCGTGTCTTCAAGCATCTCCTCCATTATACCAGCCTGAGCAGTCGACTGAAAATCTGTGATTTTGATGTAGAAAGTGGCATACCTTTGTCATCTCCATGCTCATCTCTCGCATGACTCGACTAATCTGCGGAAGTTTGATGAGCGAATTTGAGAGCTTCATGATCTCGGTGGATTTCTGCAGCGAACCGGTGACTTTCAACATCGCTAAGAAGAGTTTCAGGTGTGATTCGAAATCTTGCACAAGTTGCTCACCGAGTTGCTGGGTCAACTGTGTCCCGATCGAACCCAAACGCGCCTTACTAACCGATAATCGGTCCTTCTGTTTGTCGCTTCTTACGACTTCCCTAGCAAGTATTCGTGCAGACTTGACGTCTCCCTTGGCTGCAAGCTGCTTTACCGTCATTCGCGCCTTGGAAGTAGCTGCGTCAAGCTGTAACGTGGATCTTGAGTGAACTGTCGCCGAGATGTGTTGATGCTGACCTGTCTCATCTCTCTATCCAGTTGTCGACTCTCCGCACGTAGTTTACCTTGCCACGCCCGTACTTTTTCTTCCGGCGTTGGTCCATACAGAAACCGGTTGATTGACTGCATGACAATGGGTGTTGAGGGCACCGATACAGCACTTCCTAATAGGGATGCGGACTCGGACTATTCCATATTCGGCGGCCTATCGGCCCGAAAGAATACAGAAGTTCAAGTTCCCGCTACTAAAGTAGCGGGTTTTAGGGGGATCAAAATTTCGCTTTTTGCAGGCGTTTGCGAACTAGTTCAGTTTGGAATCCTTTTCTTTCCTTCCCACTACCTCATAATTGTAGCCCCCCGAAAGAAATATGCCAGAATACCGGCATCCAGGTTAGTGAAGCCATTTGCCAATACGTTCGACCGCGTTTGCGAAGTACTGCCCATGCTCATCACGCCAGATACAGTAATTAGACGATAGCAAAATTACCTCAACTGTCCACCCAAGGACCACATCACGCAGGAACGGCCGCTGGCAGTCACAGCACATAAGTATCGGATTGTGAGCCGACGGAGCTGCGCATGGGCAGGTCACATGGGCAGTTCGGAATCATGTAATCATGGACTTAGAATTCCAAGATGCCACTCTATAAATAGGGACCGAGGAACGATGGGTTCTAACTTAGCTTTGTCTAGTGAATCATAGCGACTCGGATCTCTTCGGGTCATCATGTACCACCTTCGCTCCGCCTTTGATGAACCATCCTGGCCAGAACAGGGCATACACAGAAATGGCAATAACGAGTGGAAGGGTGTCGAGCGCATAAAAAAATGCCTCCGTTGTAGCCAAATAGCCTTGAAAGCCTTGTGAGAGCTCAGTAACTCTGTAGCCAGACCGTATCTAGCGCATGCCATCAGTCGTGTTCTAGTATTGGATGCCAATCATACATGACACTCACAAGGATACCATTACAGCTGATGGCCAGCGCAGTGGCCAGAGTCCGCCAATCGCGATACCATGGTTCCGCCTTGTCGCGTTCCCATATATCGCGTTCCAAGGTATATACCCGGTGCAAGAAGCGGATGTATATGCCGCTAAATAAAGTGAACGACACCAACTGGAGCACCAAACCAGCAAGGAAGATCTTTTCAAAATGCATTCAGGAATATGCTGGGGTCGTATCAATAAACATACATGCGAGCCTGTTTGCTGCTGAGTTTGATTATGAGAGACGGATAACCCTCCTCCGGCGGCTTGGACGAGGAATGTTGTGATATCCGAGGACACGAAAATGAGTGTCAGTTTGTGTACAGGGAGTAGAACATGCGTGGAGCATGATATATGCCTCGCGAGTCGTCCCAACAAGACATAGTTTGCAGCGATAAATGCACAGGGCTATACAATGCTTGGTGAGCCTCTGAAATATAGACAGCAAAAAGGAACATGCCGATAACACGATGAACATGTACTCTGCAATGTATATTCCCTCGGAATCAGGGTGGTAATGCAGACCGAACCGACATCCAAACCCGACCGCGTAGGCTGTTCGTTCGTTAGGGCTACACCACTGGATGGGAAGTATACTCACTGTATCCCCCGATAACCATCGCGAGCATCCACTTCGCACCATATCGGAAGGTGTAAAAGGTCTGGATAAGTGTGATCAGCATGACGAGTGCTAGGATATTTCAAATTAGTCGAGGGACACGCTTTGAATGTCCTTGGTTTACCAAACGCAATGGCCGTTAAAGTGTTTGATGTGATATATCTGAGTGGATTGTAGGGATCATTCTTCGGATCCAAGAACGGGTCTATTGGTGGCCCGACGACAGTTTGGCCGACTACCATGACTGGCGTTATGAGAGCAAGCATTGTGACGTAGGCCAAGTGCCAGTGATGGCTTCGTACCATGATTGCCGTCAAGAAGAGCAAGAGTGAGTCCTACACGCATTCAATACTAGGACTATATACCTCAGTTGCCTCGCGCCGCCCGTAAGCAAATATGACGCAGCACCAGTGGGCTTCCGTCGGATCGCTCTCCGTACTATTTCGAGCGTTCGGCGGCCGTGGGTATCGAAACTTGTCCGTGACCGAAGGCTCCGGTTTAGTAAACAACGCACCAGTGGCCATGCGGGTGATGGCTCACGAAGGCCAGGCACCTCCTTTGCATATAACGATCTGAAGGAGATAACAAAAAACATGTTTTGCATTGAGATTTGATCAATCTGGGTGTGTAGCACGTACTAGCAAGATAAAACTCACGAGGATTGAGACCGACAACCGCTGGCATCTACTGCCAGAAATGTTGCGGCTGCGGGCATCGTTCAAGTTGCTAGTCACTGTCGACAACTTCAAGTCCCACGCAATCGAGATCGGCACGTCCTTCGCCACTCATGCTCTCACAGGCCGCAGATGATGATGTTTCATCCTGTTTCATCTGTCGTCGGCAAGGTATTCAACAGGATCGTCAATCAATGCTGTAACCGTCTTGTAAGTACCCTCTGAAGCAAAGCATTGACAACGCTGATCACCCTTTTTGGTGAATTGAGGTGCTTGACTTGCGCCCGGTTGCTTTGTTGAAGTAATGTAGCAGAGCCTAGACGCGATAAATCATTGGCATGATGGGACGGAGGGATAAATGTGCCAGTGGTAAGTAATGTGACTTCAAAGCACGACGGCCAAATATTTGACACACATGATCGTTTTGTTTTCTAGAATGGTTGACTGAGTTTCGAACTGGCGTACTACACGCTTCTTTAAAATGACTGTGTCAGCGTTGTGCCAGTGAGTACTACAAGACCTGAGTTGATGTGTCCTCTACTCCTCTCAATTGGACTCACACTACATGGCTGATGGACCAGTATGGATGTCCTGTTTCGAGGAGTAGGGGAGTAGGCTTGTCATCGGCTCATTGATTTCGTTGGAGCGGGGTTGTTTACAATTGATGATGTACTAGTACCAGTGGTATCTTGGCGCCAGTTGGCCACGACCAAGATTCACACGCTGGCTCCCTAGATCTCCACCCCGGGAAATTGGAAGCTTGGAAATGCGAATTAATGCCTTAACTAGCACTCCGGTCCAGCCATGTTTACATACATGACCACAGAGTCCTAACCCCGTGCCACTGTTTTTTCCCCTGGGGGCCAATGTACATTAGTTCGACTACACCCGACTGATCTGGAACCAAACCACGCAGGGTAGGAGTGACGAGGAGTGACAGTTATAGGACGACAACCGAGACGAAGTCCAGACACGTACGGAACCGCGCAGGCCACATGGGCAGTTCGGAATTATTGATTTAAAAGACCAATTCTACACACAAAAGGCTAGAAATGATGAACGAATCTACTTGTCATATGCCTTGATCTGCTCAGGGCAGAATGGATTACAGAGATCCGAACTCGGATCGCTTCGGTTCATCATGTTCCCTCTTCGCCCCGTCTTTGATGAACCATCCTGGCCAGATCAGGACATACACAGAAATGGCAACAAGAATAGGAAGGGTATCGAGCGCATAAAAAAATGCCTCTGTCGTAGCGAGATAGCCTTCAAAGCCGCGGGAAAGCTCAGCAACTCTATAGCCAGATCGTACCTAACACATTCATCAGTCGTGCGAGTATTGGATGCCAGTCAGACGAGACGCTCACAAGGATACCATTGCAACTGATGGCCAGCGCAGTGGCCAGAGTCCGCCAATCGCGATACCATGGCTCCACCTTGTCACGTTCCCATATATCGTGTTCTAGGGTATATACCCGGTGCAAGAAGCGGATGTATATGCCGCTGAATAAAGTGAACGACGCTAATTGGAGCACCAGACCAGCGAGAAATATCTTTTCGAAAATGCATTCAAAATTATGCCGGGGTTATAGCACTAGACATACGTGCGAGCCTGTTTGCCGCTGAGTTTGATTGTGAGAGACCGTCATTCCTCCTCCTATGGCTTGAATGAGGAATGTTGTGATATCCGAGGACACAAAAACGAGTGTCAATTTCTGTACAGGCAGTAGAACGTGCGTGGGGCATGATATATGCCTCGCGAGTCGTCCCAATAACACATAGTTTGCAGCGATAAATGCACAGGGCTACACAATGCTTGGTGAGCCTCTGAAATATATATAGCAAAAGGAGCATACCGATAACACGATGAACATGTACTCTACGATGTATATTCCCTGGGAGTCAGGGTAGTAATGCAGACCGAACCGACATCCAAACCCGACCGCGTAGGCTGTTCGTTGGTCAGAGCTACACCGCTAGGTGGGAAGTATACTCACTGTATCCCCCGATAACCATCGCGAGCATCCACTTCGCACCATATCGGAAGGTGTAAAAGGTCTGAATAAGTGTGATCAGCATGACGAATGCTAGCATATTTCGAATTAGTCGAGGGACACGCTTTGAATGTCCTTGGTTTACCAAACGCAATGGCCGTTAAAGTGTTTGATGTGATATATCTGAGTGGATTGTAGGGATCGTTCTTTGGATCCAGGAACGGGTCTATTGGTGGCCCGACGACAGTTTGGCCGACTACAATAGCTGGCATCATGAGGGCAAGTATTGCGACACAGGCCAAGTGCCAGTGATAACTTCGTCCCATGACTTCCGAGGAGAAGAAAAAGAGTGAGTCCTACATCTGGTTCAAGTTCGGCTCCTTATATAGCTCGGCAGCGTCGGTCGCATGCGTCGTGGATGCACGTAGCTAACGCTAATAAGGCAAACTTCTTCTCCTCAGTACGTACTATCGGCGAGTGAAAATGGCTGTGGTTGTTGAAACCTGCTGGTGATCGAAGGCTCGAGCTGAGAAGATAACGCTATAATAGGCTGACACCTCACGTACTCTTATCTTGATCCGACTGCCAGAGTTGCAGAAAAGTACGGCCACAGCGGTGATGCCACCAAGCTCTTTGCATATGTCGGATCTTGAAGGGAGAAAATGAAATCTCTACCTTGAATTGCGGCCCCATGATTTGATCAACCCGGGCTTGTCGTACAACCTACCACTGGACGGTGGCTTATCGTACCTTCATCCCGCAGAGGGAACGGCGCGGAACAGTTGGCAAGTCGGCTGACACAAAGCAGGAGGGTGTCTCACTACAACGAGAGCTGTCACTATCTTTTGGCCTGGGCGACAATGCGATGATGGCGAAGATGAGCGCATAAGCGCTCGACGTGATGTCACGTTCCGACGAGCACGCGCAGTGCGGCTAGAGCCAGTGACTGTGGCAGGGTTTTTGTGTTCTTGTCTTACTAAGCAGTACTTTTGATTGGAGCGAAGACGAGTTCACCAAACTGCGTAAACAGACCAACGTGCGTGCACAACAGAGCCAACTTCGGACACGGTGCATCTTCCAATAAGCAGGTCATCCAGCGGGCTCCAGGCGCCATACAGTGACACCTCCATGCTTAGTCCTAAACCTCAACGACAACAGTGGGATGCAGTGTGAATAAGCCTCTAAGAGAATAGATACAGTGCGTATTCGAAGTGCAAACTCCTGTGATATGTACATGTGTCAGAGCAGAGTTCATCGTGATAGTAAATACCTCCACAAAAGTTACAGAACTCGAAGCCAGCTTCGTTACAGACGTGTATGTTTGGCATCTACAAGGGAGGCCCAGTCTTGATTTGACTAACAAGATTCTCCCAATAATTCCAATCACCGTCGGATGTTGGCATTAGGTTTGGATCAATGAGTAATGGCACATTGGCACCGGGGCCCATCCAGCCGGTAAAGTCTGCACCACCCGGCCCGCCCCAGGAAAGCGCAGGCATGCCTGTTGGTCCATCGATCGTGCCATCATTGAACGTACTGCACCAATGATCCAGTAATGATTGGGCCGCGGATTCTTCTTCGCCACTTGGGCTGTTTGTGCCCGCAGGTGAACTGAGTGTTCCGTCCGTGGAGGCACTCTGCTGTAGACGTTGTATAGCGCGAGATTGCACAAAGGGGGAAGCTGGGAATACGTGGGGAGATGTGGAACCCGACGCGGTCGCCAGGATGGAAGAGAACGGGGACTGTGCGTGATGCGAAAATGCAGGTGTGGCGGACAGCTGGGAGTCAATTACTGAGCGTGAGTCCTGATCTCCATTCTGCGCCAAGCTTTCTGCAATCTGAAGAGCACGACTCTTCAGGAATTCAATGATTTTGAGCTCCCGACGAGTAGTCTCATCCATTTCGCGGACACCCTCGTGATCCTTGAGAAAGTCGTCCAAAATAGTGTGCATCATACCTGCGTCCTTCCCACGCGGGTGCAGAACGAGATAAATACCACTGATCATTGCTGTCTGAAACTCCCTGTATGCGTTATGGAGGGATTCGCGGATCTCCTTGGGTATTTTCTCACGAAAAGCCTTGCGAACCTCGAAGTCCGTGATGGCAGACTCGAAACATGCAATTCGTGACCGCAGGTAGCGATCGCTGCTCAGCTTACGGAGCAAATATGGCCGATGTAAGCTTATCCTCACGAAGAGAATCTCTGTGATGAGCAGAAATCGGTGGACGGGTAGGAATCGCATGTTCTCGTCAAGGGAGGTGTCTGGCTCGAAAGCAAAATGGGGTGGTAAAGTAGAAACAAATTTCAGGAGGTCGTCATCAAGCGCAAGGACTTCGGAATAGTGGCTCGGGGTGTTAACTTTCTGGAAATGATGAACCATTCGGCCTATGATCGAAGCCAGTTGATGGCGAAGGATGACAAAGGTCATGACCGTAGGGGTTGTCAGAGGGGGCGGATTGCGAATTGTACCAGGAGAGAAATCGTCATCGACGTTAAGGGGCGGTAAAGTGCATGTATAGTCATCCTGGATCGCATTAGGTCGACCGAGCACAAGGGCATAAGAACGATCGGCATGATACAGATATGACCTATAAAATTGTTAACTGCGTACAACGGGATGCGGTCAATGCGCCTAACCAGATACGTCTACGGTTTTCGACCTGGGGCGGATCCAGTCCCTGAAGTATGTCAGAAAAAAAAGTATACCATAAGGGATTGAACTAACCCTGGGCGCAGCATCTCGGTGCAAGCCGAGGGCTTGTGCAGTTCGCACAGCTGCGCCAAGCTGACTCCAACACTCCGTAATTCGACGGTCAAACGTCAAAAATCGAGCGCTCTGTGAACAAATTGGAACAGACCTTGCAGAAGCTAACGACCGGTAAACTCACCAATAAGCGAGTTAAAACAATGTCCAACGAATCAGGCTGGATTGCTGCTGCGATGAGAAGCGACCGTCGTGCTCCTCAGGATGTCAGATCTAAAATATCCAGACACAGGGTGGAACATACATGACCAATAATACCTAAGCGAAGTGACCCTCCTCGTACGTAAGTCACCAGCAAGATTTTCCGGCGCAAGTCGCACGGAAATGGCCAGCACAACGAATAGAAGGGGTAAAAAGCGTGCATCGTTGGTGTTCGCCCCGACTCCATTTGTACAGAGAGAAGAATATGCTGTACGAAAGTCTTTTTCACATACAGGGTACCTTGTCCAATTTCTGCGAGAAGGTTAAACTGATTGCAAGTAACGAATCTGGGCTGGATTGCGCTCACATAGCTGCAAAGTAATGATCAATGAGTACATCCGAAAATCGCTGGGGAGGGAGCTCTTGAAGCAGTTCCGATATTTTATGTGGAGATACTCCACATTCTTGCACCAGACTCTTCAGGTTATCGGCAGCGGACGGTTCAGAATCCCGTCGCACGGATTCTATAAGAGAAGGGTTCGCAAGTGCTGTTTTGTTGTCTACGCTGTGAGTGCCATTTTGCGGTGTAGAAGTAGCGTTGTGACCAGCTTTATGGTGACAAGAGTCCCACTGCTCTTGATGAGAACTGGCAACTACGACGTTTGCCAGCTAACAGAATACATGTTAGATTCAGGATAAAAGAAATCATCGAAACATTCACTTGCTCCAATACAGAGGCCGGAGCAACACTTCCCGAGGCACTGTTGCCGTACCACTTCCCACTCTGGAAAGTGCCTCCGCTAGGATCCTGTTCGTCCATGATAGAGCGACTGTCTTCATCAGGAAATTCGGAACTGGCACGGTTGTGTCTATCTGAAGGTGGGGCAGATGGTGATGTAGGGCTGTGAAAATATTGGGGTAGCGCAAGCTCGATGATATGTTCAAGCCTAGCCAGTCGCACGCTGAGATCTTGATCCGTCTTTCCTGGAGTATACGCTTTGCAGAGTTCGGGCACCTTTCGAGCAATACACTAAATTTACTCGTCAGCAACACTGGTACGTTACAAGTTTACAAGTGATCATACATGAGAGCAAGGGACCTGGCGATCGCACTGGAGTAATGGTATAAGCACGCCTTTTGATGTATAAGAAATTGTTACTACCTTTTGCTTGCGCCGATGACATTCTCCGCATGAAAAACTGGCGTCGTTGAGGAAAGGCTTATTAGCACAAAAAAGCGGAACATGCCTGACTCTGGTGCGCGGTTTTTTCGTCTGAAGACTGGACGAGTCATCGTCCTCAGTCTTGCGCCTTTTCAAGGCGGTATGGTCGGAGCCTGAGCCTGTAAGGGCACCTTTGACCATTTGTCTATCGGCGTCCTCGTGGATCGGTGTCAAGATACATGCTCCGGACTCCGCTCGCTGTCACGGCTGTGGCAGTGAAATCCATCGGATCACGTGGTGATTGTACTTTGTCTCTCACGCCCACGACTCATCTGCATCATGTCTGGCGAGGAGCCAGAGTGGAAAAAGACAACATTGTCTCTCTCGAGACCCTACAAAGATGATAGTGGTGCACGCATCCCGGTCCTGCTTGATATCACCCCGGAAGGCGAGCAAGTCGCCGAGCCGTATGGTTCTGACTCATCGGCGGCGGCGCACTGGCTGACCCTGGAATAGAACGGAAAATCCCACCACCCTGCTGGGGGAAAACCTTAGAAGGATATTTGTCGAACGAGGTGTCGACTTTTTCGAGCGTCAAGATCAGCTACCCATAGGCGATGCGCTCGTCCCACCGCCGCGAGAGAGTTCACCAGTCTCGGAGGATGGCGAACACACCGCAGATAACACAAGATTGACCATGTCACCCGATCAACTGTTCAAAATGCGAATGGAAATTTCTCCGCACCTCTTGTGGGTACAGTCTATGAACTCTTGTATCTGATATTCACGCGAAATCAGCATTGCTCTGGGAGAAATGACACAAGCCAGGGATCTTCTGTGCTTTCTTTTATCATCTACAACACCAAACCAGCCTTGCCCTCTGCCATCCTTGCCCCCGACTTCCCTGACTGCCAGCATAGTATCTAAACCATCCGCAATTAGTTCTGTCGACGCGTTCAATGCACAGCTGACCCTCGGTGGTAAAGACGAAGCGCTCAGAAAGGCAGCAGACGTATTTAAGCAAGCTGCATCCAGACTGGAAAGAAGCCGTTTACACAGGGAAACGTACTGGGTGGATGCACTTAAGATTAGAAAGGCGAACTGGAGTCTCGTCCCTGCCCCATTACCCGTTTGGGCGCCCTCGGGAAAAGGTGCAGACAGAACATCCAAAGATTTTCTGATATCCTTCGGTTTGGAGGAATGTGGGTGCTCCCTTACGGCTGGATGGAGTCGGTTGTGTCTGACACGAATTATGTAGCCCCAAAACATTTTCGAAGGAAGGCTGTAGCTCATCTATCGACACACGAGACGGAAACGAACACGCTCATGTTTCCTCATCGTCAATCGGCTCGTCTCCGAATTTCGTTGGCCATCACGGATTCGACTGACGTAACCCACACCGCCCACAACTCTGTGGAGTTTCCCGAACACCCGTCACTAGAGGCGTCTCTTACAAGCGCTCAAAGAGAAACCGTGGATGAGGAGATATTTGCCGTCTTAATTAGGGAGGCGAGCAGTCTCCCTACCTCATCTGCCCGAGTTGCCGAGCGTATAATTATCATAGACGTAGATCATGGCACCGAGTTACGGTTCGAGATGGTGCGTCTCAGACAGTCTCAGATTATTTTGATTCATAGAGAAATAGGTGGATGACAACGCAAATCTTCGTGAAACATCCTGTGGACCCAAAACTCTGTCAGCAACATGTGATCTGATACATGCCACCTTACAAGCTCTCCTGTTAAGTATGCACGCTAGCGACAAGTCCAGACGCGTATCGGCTCCAGGTCCCGAACGGCCATCCACTGTAGCTGATCAACAATGTTCGGACCTTCTTCAACCCGTCATCGACCTACTGCAGTATCAGCGGTTCTGCGTCAGGATCAAGGCTGAACTTGATAAAATGGTGTCTGCATTGGCACATGCTGGGGTGCCATGCGCGCTTAGATTTTACCCTGTAGGGGAGACGGGTCAAAGTCTGCAACGCCGACTGACAGGTGAAAACGCCTTGAAGAGAGTCGGGGGTGAAGCCCTGTTACGCATCGACGAGAGGTAATTATGTCCTTTCTACTTGATTGGGTTGGCCAACCACTGCAACCAGACAGACTTTGCGCTTGACCTTCCTGTCACCATCCTCCCTGACCGCACATCTCCCGCAAGCAACATTACCTATCACGTCCATTCCTCAGCTCAGTCAGCTCCTCTCAGACGAAGTGGAGAAGAGTTTACTCGCCAAGCTCTGCGAGTCTGGCAGCCAATATAGCGAACGCTTTGGGGGAACTTGGTTCGTTGACATGGTCAGCGGCAAGACGATCGGGAGATGGGAGGGGTGTATTGTGTCAGTCTGATCGCAAACAGTCAACATAACCCGCGATATGCTGACACAAAGTTACAGAAATTTCACCGTGTCGTTTGCTGATGATTTTGCCATCTGCTCTTCAGCATACCGAATAGGTCGGGGGGATGAGAATCAGATGCATGTAGATACGTACTCCCCCCATCAACCCATGTCATTGATATCTTGGCAGTTGGGAATCTTGGAGAAATTTTTACTTGTATCATAGAATGCGCACTCGACCACATATATTGGTGCATAGGAATATACGTATGGCCTGATGGTCGTTTTAAAGCATGGGTAAGAAGTGGAACAAACAACGAGATCTGGTACGAATCCTTTACTCGTCATCGTCATCGTCACCCTCCGCCTCCTCGGCAGCATCTCCACCAGATTCCTTGAAAGCCTCAATTTTGGCCTGGATAGCAGCTTTGCGTTGCTCATAGGTCAGTCTTGGCTTCTTGTACTTGAGCGTTTCTGCCTTCCAATCTGTTGTCTTCTCGGTAGGCTTGAATGTGGGGTCCTCCCGAATAGCGGCATACGCATTGGTATAGATTTCCTCGATATCCTCGGATCCAACACCATCTGCAAGATACGAGGCAAACTGCTTCTTGAATCTGTTGAGCAACAAGCGTGAGATCTTGCATCTTCTTCGAGAAGTAGTACTTACCGTTCGTCATCTTCTTCCTCTAGCGATTCCATGTACTCCGCAACGTGGCCGCCAAAGATGTACTTTTTCAGCACTTCAGCGTCGAGCGCCTTGCTCTCTGGGTCGAAGCCAGGGAAACGCCTTTCGGAATGGGGGATGAATATACCACCATCACTTGCACCCTTCATGGCTCCGAACACACGATGACCTGTGGAAGTACGCTTCAAGCCAACATCAAGGTAGCACTTGAAGGGACGAGGAGCATCCTCGTCGTCGAGAGCTTCCGTCATCTTTATTGTACCATCGGGTTCGGCGACACCCTCGTATTTATCCGCAAGGCCAAGCTTGGTTAAAGCACGGCGAGCGCAGAGTAGACCTGTTGCATAAGCTGCAAGCCGTCAGCACACGGTTGCTGTCAATCGTCCTGAAAAATCTTACCGGCCGTCCAGTTGGTCAGACCGTGGTTGATGCCGTATCTTGGGAGCTCTTTTGAGTGAGCAGCGGTCAGGACAAAGTCACCCTGCAGACGTGCATAGACGATTTGCACGATAATATCTTTGTTGGTGAAACGGACGACTAGGCGGTATTTGGGGGCATTGCTGAAATAACATGGGGTGAAGAAACGTAACAGTAAATGGGTGCATACTATTTGTTTTTGGCTTGCGTGACAAGTCGTTTACGGGCGTAGTCTAGAGAGCAGTCAGTACGGAGGTGTATGATCAAAACGGCAACTGACAGTCGGTCTTGCCCTCCCTGCGGCGACGGTACTTGACCTGGAAACGCGAAAAGTAGGCGTCTGACTTGACCTTTTTGACGAATGGCATCTAGAGAGGATGGATCAGCTAACCAGGTCATCATCACATTGTACTGATGGCCATCCACCCCGAAAGACGCGAAAGGAGAAGTCAGACTGGGATCACAAGCTCTCCTCGACGTGTAGGGGTCACGAAATGGGATCAGACATAAAACTTACCTTGAAATATCTTGAGGAACGCCTGCGACAGCGAGCAGACCCCAATCTCGTGTATCCCTACGATCCACTTTGTTTGATCATGTTGATATTAATTATTTTACGGGTTATTACGTAATTGTTGCAAGATCCATCTTAACCACCACCAGCCTCAAGTCGTTGTCGCTCACCAATGGATTCGTCGAACAACTACTACTCGCAATACAGCCAACAGCAGTCAGCTTACGATGTTAATCCTTACCACCAGCCTTACAGTGGTCCGATGTATCCTATCGCAGGATCTTCGTCTGCGCACAGTGCCCCAGTCCCAGCAAATGCATACGAATATGACGTTGGTATCCTTGCGCAACAGAGTGTCTATGTACCAGGTGCCATGATTGATAAACGTGGAGGAGCCGGTGGCAAGCTGGCGAAAGGAGGGAAGAGGACCACTGTCCTACGAAAGGGAGGTGGGAAGGTGTGGGAAGACCAAACTCTCCTTGAGTGGAACCCATGTAAGCTCTGCCTTCATCTTCGTATCTTTCCGCTGATGATGTTCCAGCCTGGTTTCGCTTGTTCGTCGGAGACCTAAGCAATGACGTATCTGACGATGTTCTCGCAAATGCCTTTAATAGATACCCTTCGTTCCAGAAGGCCCGTGTTATCAGGGATAGATTGAGTCAAAAGGTCGCTCGTCTTTGCTATATCATGTTATGACTATTTACTGACGGGTTGTGTAGGCCAAGTACGGATTCGTTGCATTTTCAGACCCGGAGGATTTCTTGAAAGCATGGAAGGAGATGGATGGTAAGTACACGTCCTTGTCTCATCAATTTCCATCCGTTCAAGTCGTAAATAGGGAAATATGTGGGTAATCGTCCGGTCAAGCTTAAAAAGGCGGACGACACTGCCATCAGACCTGTAGAAATCGGACACAGGAAGGCGAAACAATTGGAAAGGGATTTGAAGAAGAATCGACGCAACCCATACTGATACCAGGCATCTCGATGTAGGAAGCTCTGGGTGTATGCATCACCAGTACGTTGGGTTGTTAGAATCTCGAGCTACGCTCACGCCACACGTCATCGCACTACCCCGCTTGACGTGGAAATGTGGATGAGGTTGGACACCTTCCCGGACAGTTTTAAGGCCATGTTTTGAGGTTGTTTTGAGTACTTAAACATAGCACTTGTGGTATAATAAATGTTCCTTATGTTGTAGTGATGCTTAGGTCATGCATGTCATTGCACCAAGTGCCAAACCGAGTGACGTTCCAGGCATCGTGTATTACTGCGACCTGCATTGTCGGGTGTGACTCTCTACCTTTCCACTGACATATCTTGCGAAATGGACATCGACAAGTTGTTCAAGGTGAGTGTTTTGGCATATTCATCTCCTCGCACTTGCCAATTTGTGACTTAGGTGCCCAAACTTCCCGCAAGTGCAAAGCGTAAGCTACCAGATAATCCAACCCCAGAAATGCTCAAGAAAATGAGGTTGGATGAGTCTACCAATCCGAATACTTTGTCCGAGCCGAACATACAGGAAGAACCCACTCGGTCACGACGCGCGACAGTGGAAGACGCGCCCGAGGTCGAGGTCGACACGTCGTT